>JAUCMS010000049.1:11889169-11899704 GCA_032357445.1 Enteromius radiatus | reverse complement strand
CTTCTTAAAGAGTCCACTTGATGAAGCTGATCATTAACTAACGTACATGTGCTAACATATAGTTAAGGTGGCTGCTGTTAACACATGAATCAGAATCATGAATTAAATCATGAATCATGAACAGAATCAAGTGAAATGTTTTGAAATATCTGTCATTTCCTTGTCTGTCTAACAACGCTAGGATGCTTGTTTAATATTTTATAACATATAAAACCACAAGATATAAAAGTAACGTTAGTGTGAGTGTAAACACTATAAATTAATGTCTGTGGCTGAAATAAAGGTGTGTTACTGTTTAACTCTCAGTGTCCAGATCAATTTCAGTATAAACTATGCTGTTCTTCTGAACTTGATATTAGTGTCCACAACAGCAAACAATATCATCAGTTCATTCTAAGCACACTTGTGTCTGCCACTTTAAATTCTCAGGATGGATTCTGATTGGCTGTCAAAGTTTGTATCCTTCATCAGCTCAATCTCAACATGTCTGTCCACATGTGTCGAAATAAAACCTCTTCATACGCACACGCATATGACACATCTCTCTCATTTCTGTAGAGCTGGACATCTGAGGATTAAACGAGTTTAGCTACGAGAATAAAAACTGACCTGTTTGTTCCTCAGTGTCTTTCAGACTGAACACTTCTTCAATACGTATGTCTTCTCTCTCCTCTTTAATAAACTTTCTTCGTTTATCTTCAGTTTTCAGGTCTTCACACTCTTCTTTAATAAACGGCATCTTTATAAAACTGTGTCAGGTGGATCTCCGTCGCTTCACCAGGTTCTGTTTCAGAAAGAGAAATAAACAAACTCAATCTCATTCAGCTTTAGTTCAGTACAGAGTCAGAGTTCATGGACTCAAATCACCTCAAAACACGATTATAATGACAGCTCACATTTAGGTACTTAGGATCTATTTGTTATCTAATGATTTGCTGGCCAAATTTAATAGACACTTTAATAAAAACGTTTGTGTCGAATTAAACGGTTTTGTCCAGCAGGTGATGTTGGCGACTCATCATTTGATTCAGTTGACTCGTTGTTTAGAAAGCTCAGTTTCTGCAGTGACTCAATGCATGTTCATCATAAACAGATTCATGATACACGGAGTGAAAGCAAACTCACCTGTTGTGCTACTCGCGAGTGTACGTGACCGTAAACAATAAACAGTTAATTATGTAAGGCATGTAAAACTTTAAAGATGAACGGGTTCTACACGTTACATGTTTTAAACAACCCTTTCTTCAGTCGAAACACAAGAGATGCAGGAGTGCGGCGCGTCCTCATGACGTCATATCGCCACACCAAAATAAAAGTCCTGCTCACACACTGCGGTCTAACGCATAGACATTTACACAGAACGTGATACAAAAATAATGGAAGACTTGACAGAAATTTAGAGTGTAATCTATTGTTAAAAACATAATGTATGTGGTCGAATCATGTGCTAAAATATTAGGAAACTACTAGAGTGTGAGATTTTATACCAGGTGCAAATGAGATTAAAATACAAATGTGAAACATGTGATTATGAAGAGCAACACTGTACAAACACATAAAAAAAATACAATATAACATGAACAGAGATACAATTAAAACAGCCATCAAATCCTTTCTCTAGTTTATGTTTCAAGTATTATCTATAGTTTTATCCGATGATGAAAATAGAGGACAATAACCTTGCAAATGAAAAAAAATAGTTGCACAGGAATGTACAAGTGAGGTAGGTATGGAGATGGTTTGAAGAGGAGTAACACATTACATAGCAGCAACGGAACCATAAAGTGCTGAATGCAGCGACAGTATCAGGTGACGAGTGAGATGAGTGTATGTTAATGAAGTCCTGTGGATGTTTAGAAGGCTGAGTTTAGGAGCCTGATGGCCTAAGGAAAGACGCTTCTCCTAAGTCTCCCAGTTTTGGCCATCAGACAACTGCCGCTCTTCCTAGATGGCAGCAGGGAGAACAGAGCGTCACCCGGAGGAATAGAGTCTTTGATGATTTTAGTAGCTCTGTTTTCGAAGCATCTGAGGTAGATGTCCTGCAGAGAGGGGAGAGCAGACCCTGAGATGAGCTCTGCTAAATGAACAACACCCTGCAGAGCTTTACAGTTTAGTTTGGAGCCGTTTCTGTGTGATACTGAGACTCACTGATGACTGAGACTGGCACACTTTCTGATGCTCAAAGATAAAAGGTTTCCAGGATTGCTGGTGAAACGCTGAATTTACTCAGCTGTTGTAGATGGTACAGTATTTGTCTGGCATTGTTTACCTGAGCTCCCCGATTCGCATCAGCTTAAAAAGTTAACGATGCGATGCATCGGTTTAAAATTTGTGAGTAAATTTGTGAGTAAATTCATTGTTTCGGTAAAACACGATTTATTTCTTTACAATTATTAGAAGACATACTATACTTTCATTATTTAGAAAGTGGAATTTGTAAAATATGTCGTGCCACTATAAAATATACAGGCAGTAGCGTTGTCAAAAGACCCGGTACTTCGGTACCAAGACGGTACTAAAAAATTTCAAATGTTACAGTACCAGGATTTCTGAAGTACCGGTAGTACCTAATACCCAAAGTTGCTGAAATTGTGAATAAGCTTGTTTGCCATTTGACCATTATTTGTCAAGATATGCTCATGCGTTTTGTAAAAAAATGCCCTATGGAAACTCCCTATAGGACTTTTGGTTATCCAAAATGCATACTGACAATCAAATGCTCACTGTATGTGAACCCTTTTGTGTAGAAGCACAAGGAGGAGGGCATTTTTTATTAAATTTGACATAGTAAGATTAATTTGACAATATAATGCACTATACAGATTGTACATTGAAAAACATAGCATATACCAATATGGTGCATAACACTGATTGTGTTTGGGGTGGATAACTGTCCCACTGGCCAATAGTATGGTAATGTTAAATCTTAATTTTGAAAAGTAATCCCCTGAGCTCTGCTTTCGATGGTCCGCCGATTGGAGCAGGAATATCCTACACAGTGTTAAGGCATGTTCTCTCACTTCTGCTGCTGCTACACGATGTAATCAATTCCAGAGTATGTCCGGTCCAAGATGGCGGACACATTTCTTGTTAAAGTTTAATCTCGCCATTGTACATTACCATCACTCTGTTCTCCTATTTGATAATGTTCAGTGCTTTGCTACAATTTGTATTGTTAAAAGCGCTATATAAATAAAAGTGACTTGACTTGACTTTCCAGCAGCCAATGCGGTGTCTATCTCTATATATGTCTATGCTCTAAACGCGCATAAAGCGGTGAATCTAATCTAAAATCTAGTGGTGAACAAATAATGAATAAAAGAGAAACTTGTATCAAGCACTTCAGATTTATGCAAACTTCAGTATACAAACCAATTCTCTCTGTTTATTAGCATGCTTTTTAATAACATATTGACATATGGCCCTCCTGGGCCGTTCAGACCACGACCGTGCCCTCTTGGGCCGACCAGACAGCGACAGAGCCCTCCTGGCCTGAACAGGCTGTGATGGCGCCCTCCGGGACTGAACAAACTGTGATAGCACCCCTCTTGGCCGACCAGACAGCGACTCAGAGGCCTCCAGGGGTTGAGCAGCCACCAATGGGGTCTCTGGAGACTCTACGGCTGAAGCCGACATCTCCAGAGGAGGTGCAGCCACTGGTGGACCCGGCAGAGTCTCTGAGTCAAACACGGGCTCAGGCGGCTTGGGCCTGCCGGGTCTGGCGAATCCGGCCACAATGACTCCGGATCACAGACCGGGTCTGGCAGATCCAGCCACAAAGGATCTGGATCACAGACCGGGTCTGGCAGATCCGGCCACAATGACTCCGGATCACAGACCGGGTCTGACGGATCCGGCCACAATTGACCCAAATTGCAGACCTCCGACAGCTCTACTGGCTGTGAAACGGGGACCGATTGGACATGACACGGCTCCTCGTACCATGATTCGGGAGTAGGACCTGTTACTTGCGGGCTAGGAACCACGAGGACCTTCAGCAGCTCGTCAGGCTGCGTAACCGGGACCAACTGGAGTGAACACGGCCCCTCTCGCCGTCAAACGGGATTAAAACCCGTCTTTTGCGGTTTTGAGACCGCAGGGGGAGAAAACAGTTTTCCTGGCTGAAGCGCTGGGACAGACTGAGCACAACACGGCCCCTCTCGCCGTGATATGAAGTTAACATACTTGATTCACGGACTTGGAACCGCGAGGGGTTGTGACGGCGCTGGCAACCCTAATGCCAGGTTGGCGTGCGCGGGGGTTTTACATGGCCGCTTCGCAGCATAACAGGAGAACTCTGAGGCAGACTTGAATCAAGAACGTGAATGTTTATTAAACAAAAACAAAGAAACAAGAACGCTGAACAAAAATGCTGAAGCCAATGCAGACAATAACGTGGACACTACTTTAACAACTGACAAAGATACAAGACATGGGGATTGTATTTATACAAAGACATAATACACGACACCTGGACAGACACGGCTGAGAATGAATGAACATTGATGAGGAAGGCAGGGTTACAAATGATGAAAACATGAGGAACTGGCATGAAAATATAACAAAAAAGCACCTGGACAAGGTAAATGAACACACAGATCACATGGACTAGAACTGAAAAAACAAGACGAGACTAAACACCAGGAACCACGCCTACTGCGTTACACACTTAGATCTTGCCCTTTAATTTTTACTAAATATATGCAGCAATAAGCAAAACAGGTAATTCTTCCAAATGTTTTTAGGTTGAAATGGGATGTGCCTAAGTTTCCACACTTGCCTCACTCCCAAATTGAATCCTAACCCTTGACTTAAACAAAGATTAAGAAGGTGACGTTTATACCCTCCCAAATCCAAGAGATCCTTTTATGGCAGGGAACATTAAATCCCTGAATTCTTCTTCTAACACACTCTAGGCAGGTAGAGGGTAAGGGGACAGGTGGAAGTCTGCGGGTCCTCTTGGTTATAAATCTCCACTCGGCACTCTTGCTGAACGCCCAGAATCTGCTGCTGTCACAAGCACTAGGAAATCCTTCAAGGATATGCCCACCACATCTTCTATTTATGTGTAAAACAAAATGTAAAAGGCAAGAAGCAAAATCTAATTAAATTACAAAACAGTGTGCAGTTGAACACTTACCTTAAAAGGAAAAGTGAAACATGACCCATACTCAGAATTTGTGCTCTGCATTTAACCCATCAAACACACCGGAGCAGTGGGCAGCCATATCACTATCGCTGCGGCGCCCGGGGAGCAGTTGGGGAAACAGTGCCTTGCTCAAGGGTCTCACCTCAGTCGAGGTATTGAGGGTGGAGATAGTGCAGGTTAATCACTCCCTCCACCTTCAATCCCTGCCGGACCTGGGACTCGAACCCGCAACCTTTTGATTATAAGCCCAACTCCCTAACCATTAGGCCACGGCTGCCCCATCACATCAGAATTACCTTGAATCCACATCAGCCAGCACTCCCACTGGAAGACTCCTGCTGAGCTCCAGACAGTGTTGAAGAGGTCTCTGACTTCATTTCTTGTCAGTGTACCTCTTGTGTTTGTGGACATGAGGAGGAAAGCAATCACAGGAGTTCAGCCCAGAGATCAACTGCTGGATCATACTCGTAAAAGTAAAAAGAAGACATACAAAATCACTGTTGTGAAAGCACTGGTGTGTAATGACAAAGCAGCTTTCAGTAATAAATCTGAAACATTTAGATTTCTAAACCAGTGGTTTTCAGACTGTCTGCACATTTAGCATGTCTCCCTAATTTACACACCTGTTCAGTTGATTAGGAAAGAGCTCCATGAACTCAAATGAGTGTTTCAGATAAGAGAGACATGCAATTGTGCAGAGCAGTGGGTCCAGAGGAACAGCATTAGAAACCACTGCTTTAGAGCATCTTGATGGCCCTTAGAATGAGCCCAGAGATAATAACCATGTTGAATATTAATTGTTAAACAACTTCATCAGTTATGAACTGAAATCAAACTATAAAGCAGCTCTGCAGAAAACGGTGTTGTCATCAGTCAGTTCATTATAGTTCAAGTTTAGTTTTGTCTGTTTCCTTACAGAAAGCATGTCAAATTTACAAATAGACCATTGATAAATGGAAAATCTTACCCTATATTATCATTCAGTATTTCCTCACTTGAATGGATGGATTTATTGACATATGAATTAAACAACATATCCACTCTGAATATATGGACATTAATTTAAAATGAAGCATATTGTTTAGGAGAAATGTGACATCTGGAAGTTACAGTAAGTTATATTTATTTCTTTATCTGTGGTAGATGTAGTGGGTTACTAACTGCCCCAAAATTGTGGGCAGATCACTGTTTGAGGCTGTGAAAATATTACACCACGATCACAAATCCAGTCCAGCAGTGAGTTTTTAAGCTCTGTCAGCTCCTCTGCAGCGCTGCATCTGACCTAAAACCATAGAAAAACATGTGGCCTTAACAAGAATGAATTATTACAGTTACTGAATACATTGATCTCTATAAATGAGCACATAATTACATTATGTGGCATGTAAAATTACTTGAGTTACCTTTGCCAGCTTTTCTTTTCTGTGAGGTCATTTTCCAGGTAATTAGTATGATCAAATATGCTGAGGTCTGCTTTCTGGCCACACATTAACCTGAAAAGGTCCTTGTTTATGCACTTTATGCCCGATGCATTGTGACTCATGACCATTAGTCTTCCTGCTGTATAAAATGCATTTTCATCATGAGCCTTCTGATTGTAGCTGAAGAGCAGCTGTCCAGGTTTGCCCTCAAAGCTTGCTATGGAGCTCAATCATGAGGAGTCTAAGGGAAAAAAAAAGTATAGTACTGTGACCTGAGTCTGTAAATAACTTTTGATTTTGAGACATATTGTCATAAGTCCTTAATATTTAGTGATAAAAACAAGAAAACAAGGAAAACGCGAAGAGCAATGCAAGGACACACGAGCATACATGTATAAATGCTTGTGTGTCCTTGCATTGCTCTTTGTGTTTTCCTTGTTTTCTTGTTTTTCTGTTTAATAAATGTGCAAGTCTTTATCTTAATCCTGTCTTCGTGTCCTGCATGCTCACTAGGAAGCGAGAGCACGAACACACGCAGCTGCTAACACACATATACTAAATGCCATTACATTACATTTGTTTTGTTGTTGAAGTCTCATTTTTCAGAATCAGAAAGAGCTTTATTTCCAGGTATGTTTACACAAAAGGCATTTATTTTCGTGACAGAAGCTCCACAGTGCAACAGAATGACATTGACATGACACAGATCATAAAAAGAAAAATATTCAAGTATTAAAAATAGACAAAAACACAATATATACTATAGACAATTATGTATGTACAGGTATAATATGTGGACATTTGAAATGTAAATAAGTATGCATGTTAAATAAATTGTGTATAATACTTTATAATAATACGCTTTCCCCTAAAAGTAAAGAGCCACAGATTACGTTCATGGGGGTGATTTCTCCCCGGACGTACAGAAAGCTGATTACGTCAAATATCCAGGGCTGACCAATCCTGCTCCTGGAGACCGACTGTCTTGCAAAGTTCAGCTCCAGCTCTAATCAAACACACCTGCCTTTACTTTTCAAGCGTTCCTGAAGACCTTAATTAGTTGCTTTAGGTGTGTTTGATTAGAGCTGGAGCTGAACTTTGCAGGACAGTCGGTCTCCAGGAGCAGGACCAACAAAGAATGGTTGAGTATATGATGTTATTTTTAGCAAACTAACTGAAACTAGGTCAGATGGAGACAGAGCACACAGGGAATGAAACCATACACAAAAACAGTCCGGGGCGTCACAGTTCGCCCCCCTCCCGGAAGCCACGTCCTCGCGGCGTTGACAGATAGACAGGGCGTGAGGGAAAGTCTGGAGGAGGTTCTGGAGGTGGTCGGGTGTCTGGGAAGAGGATGACTGTCAGAGTCCATGGTGGTGCTGATGGAGGGAGGAAACATGAGGGATCTGGAGCAGGAGGAATCTGGCGGGACCCAGAGCCCAGCCATGATGGAGGGAGGAGCCACTGCTGAGGAGACAGAGGCAGAGAAGGAGAGCCGGAATGGGGGGCGCAGGCACTGGAGGGCGCACCTGGGGAGTGAGGACTGGTGTTCCCCAGTCTATGAAGTCCTTCTCCGCTTGCCCCAGATGTACCAGCTCACCTCCAAGTCCACTCGAGGACCATCTTCGGACAGTGGCGCTCTGTGCTAAGGTCTCAGGCTTCCATTTTAGAAAGCGTGCTTTCCGGATAGCTGGTGTAGATAGCAATATGCAGGAACTTTCTGGTATGGTCCTCGAGCAATTTCTCCTCCTGCTCCAGCAGGAGAAGGAGGCAGTTGGGGCCGAACAGAGTGTCCAGAGGGCTAGGGAAAGGGACGCTCACTTCAACTGTTTTGGTCCGGTATTCTGTCACGATGTGGGAGAATAAACAGTCTTTATTCAGTCCATTTTTAGACGAATTAATCCTTTATCATCTATCTCCACCGATCTGATCACTGCGGTGGCCGAGAAAGCTCAATGCACTTCAACTTTAAGAAAACACATCCAAACACAAAAAAATTAGGTCTGCACGCAACAAGCTTGCAACCAACAACTTATAATCTTCAAACGAACTATCAAATTATCATAAAGTATTACTGACAAAAGTATTAATATAGTTAAAAAAAGAATAATGCTAGCTCAAAGATAAGTTTACAAATAATAAATGTCCCTACGCTCTGAATGCTGTTTTAATTTTAGGTATTAAGTTTCTGCAGAAAACATACACTACACTTCTACTAAATATGCAATTTTAAAGATCACAGTTGATTATACTGATGTGCTGCCACAGGTGTGCTGTCAGCTCCTCTTCATGTAAACTAAGGAGGATTTGGGTTGGTTCACCCTTCAGACGGCAGGCTCCTCATTACAACAACAGCCTGCAGAGATGAAGAAATCATTCATCAACTCTATGTCTTAAGAAAATCTACAGTCAGCCAGTTATGATCAGCAAATAAACCAGGGATGCATTATCTTACTTGTTACATGACTTTGTACTAAACAAAAAATGAAAAATTGATTTGACTTGAATGATTTTGTAGAAAGCAAGGAGAGAAAGAACAGGAGCACAACAACCCCCAGACATATTTAAGGGATGAATACTATGATTTAAACATTATAGAGTCACATAGTATATTATAAAGGAAATTATACACTCTACATTTGTTACATGCTGTGGTTGTAGTAGAAAGTCTTTTGCAACCGCGTAAACAAAGAACTTAACTTTAATTCTTCAACACACATTTAACATTACCAACAAGATTCACAGACAAGGCAAACTAAAACAGACATGATATAAATACACCAGTAACTAATGAACTGAATACAAAACAGCTGGGGACACACAGAAGGAGACTAATTAACTAATAATCACAGGAATTACAGAAACGTTACAAAATTTGACGTTAATATAATCTTTGGATTAACTTGCACAGTATTGTTCACTGCAATCATTTTTCTTATTTGAATTTAGCATAATTTCCTTTTTCTTCTATAATAACCCAATCAGGAAAGAGAGGAAGGCTGAGGTTACCTGAGTCCTGCTGGATCTCAGCGCTGCCCTGGCGAAGAACGTCATGATAACAAGCAGAACGCCTCCTATCAAGCTGTGACAGAAGAACACTAGCTCCAGGTTTCTCATGGTCATCTGTGAAAATGAAATGAGAATTTCTGTTTGCATAGGCACACATTTTTTAATCCATTAAACCTGCACAAGCATAATCTCAGGTGGTGAAAATTGGTTGAAAATACACCCCCCATCTAGATCTATATTCATCATAACCATGTTTTTCATTTAATAATAGTGAAAAGCCTTACATAATATTGTTCGGCATAAAGTTCCTCGTCTTCTGTGTGATTCTCATACATATGACCCCTGTGTATGTAATGGAATTCAGTAATTGATCCAAAGAAGCCCCCCGCAGCAAACAGCACTCCAATGACGGAGATGATACTCAGAGCAAGGCTGGCTGTGATCTGTGAGCAATCAAATCAACATATAAACATAAATCAACAGAGCATCTATTTACACTAAGTGCAAATAACCCACCGTGTTGGTGGAGGCTATTACCACTAACTCCGCCCATCCACGTGTGTATTTTCGTGGCATTGACTTTGAGTTAATGGTATTTACACTCAATACATTATTGTGCACTGTTTTATAATGTACTACAACAATGCGGTGCCGATAATTATTATTTGCAATAAGTAATATAAATATCAGAAAATCCTAATAAGCTTGAGTAAAAATACTGCTATTTGCACTTAATGTAAATAGAAAACATTGCTCTTTGCATTAAGTGTAAAAAGCTGCTGCCATAAAATAAAAAAAAAAAACAATTCAGAGAGAAAATAATGTAGTTTTACAATATAGTGAATGATATGCACATAGAAGGCGAAGAAAGATTCCAACAGTCTTAAAGGTGCCCTAGAATGCATTGAGAGAATATTTTAAATAGTTGTCTGATATGTACACAGAAGGTATGTAGC
>JAUCMS010000049.1:11836065-11848880 GCA_032357445.1 Enteromius radiatus | reverse complement strand
ACAATAATTTTTCATACTGCAATGCATGATGGGAGTTTTTATTATGGTATTACCCAGCATGCACTACAGCATGAAGCGTTTTGTTGTTTGTTACCATTGTTGAGATTCATATGCTGCTTCTTGATGTCTGTTTATGTGTGTAAAATTTTCATGCTTAACCAATTTTTGTATGTGTTGCATAGATTTAAAATTCATTCACTGTTTCTATTGAAGTTGTTATAGAAGCTACATATATAAATCAAATAATATTACCGATCATAATCATATGATTTTTTCATCATGAAAACAGTTAACTGTCCAGCACTAACCTCTCTGCTTCTCAACAACACATGCAGTGTTACAAAAATATTTCTAACACAGGAGTCAAGGGTCATGAGCTCAACTACAGCAAACGCTGACACAATTATGGTCGCATCATTTTTAACCAATAAATCATCAGCATCTGATTGTCTATAATTCTCAATAACAGCAGGTGTTCATCACTAATGCATCATCATCATTTAACTAGTCACTTAATTATCTCATTAACTTTAACTCTTTGAGGACTTGGGATTTGTCTCGAGACTTGCTTGTGTCTTGAAAGGAATGAGTTGGTTCCTCCTCTGGTGAAATCAGCTGCTGAGTTCATGGCTAGAATAAAAATATGGCAGGACTTTTACTCTTTGGCCCTGGATTGTCCGCCTCTGCAAACTATATATTTTTGATCCTCCTCTAAGCCCTATCTCCTGAAACGGGTCGATTTATACAAAGTTCATCGTTCTAAAACAGCGAGGTGTGCTCTGAATGACCAGCTATTCAATACAATGAGGTGTGATGTGTCACAATGCCTCGCCCCATGTAATATCACACGCATGCTGTTCAGTACAAGCAGTACAAGATTCCTGGAATAGAATTTTCTGATAGAAATGTAAAATAATAAGAATAAATACTATTTTAGAAAATTAGACCAAGATCAACGATCACGTTATGATCTGTTCTGTCGTGATGCACTCAAAATTGTAGACCGCATAAGCCAGTGTCAGCGTAAAAAAAAAAAAGGACACATTTTTTTTTAACTGGTTCCTTAAAACTATATCAGGAAATTAATACCTTTTAATCTGCTTTGCCTGATGCCCAATTGTACAAGACCTCACACCATGTCTACATCGAATGCGACAGTCCAATGCAGTTTTGTCCAGTGACTGAAGCATTTTAGTCTAAGGCATGACACCTCTTCATTTTATGACTAAGGTGTGGCAGTGTAAAATGTTTTCTCAGATAACCTATAAAAGTATATTGTTTAGTTACATCAAGAGTCAAATCAAAATGTAAATAGCATATTAAAATTAAAAGTAACACATTTTGTGTGTGCACGCTGTGCAGGTCTTGTATAAAGAATGTTTTTGCTCAGGATATTAGCCCAATAGAGAAAGGTTTTGCTCAGCAAGAAAAAAAAAAAAATTAGAGGAAACATTGGTCAAAACCTAACCACCTAACCAAAATAAACACTTGACAATGACAATGTCATCATTTTCTGTAAAAATGAAAGGACTTTGATAACGGTTTCCCTGAAACTTTTTTTTATCTGCAAATAACAAACATTAGTTAGACAGTGGGTATTTACAGAGCAATGTCAATGTCATCACTGCACAAAGTCTATTTCTCTTACCGGAATTTATATAAACTGGTGAAAAACAGCATGGCATTTCACCAGCATTTAAAAGGTGCACTCATGTTTAGGTGTTTTTTGTTTTTTTTTTATTAGAAAGAGCGTCACGCCATGATTACTTAACTGGCCAAATACCACCAACTATATCACCTAGTTTTATTCGCTACTTTCACACATGGAATATGCTAATGTTAGTTGACATCACATTTCTTTAGTGCAATGCTGCTTCCACTCAACTAGGTGTCAGTATAGGTCAAACATGAATACTCCTTAAAAGCAGAATTATAGAAGGAATTCCTTTGTAATAAATATTGATTCCCACAAAAAAAAAATAAAAAAAAATAAAATACCTTTTGAATGGAATCTCTCACTCTTTGACCTCTCCACAATGCCTGGATGTATAGAACAGACTTTCTAAATCTCAGGAAGTCAGCATGCTGTTTTCTGGCGATTAGAGTTTCCCTCCATCTTTGCTGAATGACTCGGACACTGTGCTGGACTGTTAGAAATCTTGGGGTGGAGGACAAATGGTCATGTTGAGACTCCATGTGACAATTTAAAAGCTGAAGAGAATGATAAAATCTCCTTTCTTACCTTGAGCGTTGGCGTTTTGCTTGAATAAACCGACTAATGGTTGCAACAGCAGCTTGTTTTAAAACGTAGTTTTGTCTAGCTATGCGTCCTCGGAACCAGGCCTGAATTTTCACAGCAGCCTGTGCTCGCACAGCATGTTTTCTTGTTTGAGAAGCCCGAAATGCTGTCTGAAGTAAATCAGAGATAAACCAAACATGAAAATTAAATATGTGCACTTAAATCCAAAAATGTAAAATAGGATCATCAGCAAAAACACAAAAGTGTACAATGTAATAAACAGAAGCAGAGTTTTTGCAGTAAGGTGCTAGCGATTTCACAGGGAAAAAAATAAGAACATTTAACCAAATACAATTTTACACGCTTACTTGTATCACAACAGTGGACTTTCGCAGTTGAAGAAACTGTGCACGCTCTCTCTGGCAAAGGTGGAAAGCTCTGTAATGCTTCTGTAGAACCAAAACCGATTTCTTGAGATGTTGAAACCTGCGTCTTTCAATCATCCCCCGATAATGTGCCTGTTTGAGGGTTAAAAAAAATCTAAATTAAAATCAAAAGTTATGCCTTGCCTCCTACTCACTTCTGTTGAATTTCCAGAGTGATACAGGATAAAACAAATGACAAGACAGAATACAACTGCATACCTGAATTGTGATGGCACTTGCACGCAACCTCTGGAATTTTCTATACTCAATGTATCCACGCACTCTGGCCTGAAGGATTTTTATGTTTTGGAGTGTCTTCAGATAACTGCTCCTCTGCTCCACTGTTGCCCTATGAGCTCTGTAACGCTTTTGGAGAGTAACAGTTGCAGACTGCAACTTGCGGTATCTTCTCCGTTCCACAAACATCCTGTAATAAGCTTGCAACTTCAGAACACTTGAGCGGAGCAACAAGTACCGCTTGCGGTAAACATGCATGCGCATAACGGACTGAATCTTGATTGCAGCTCGTCTTCTTTTTGTAAGCCTCCTCGCTAGCATTCCACGCAATGCAGATTGCAAAGTAAGCGTAGCTTGCTTAAGAGCAACGAAACCATTCTGATCTTTCTGGACCAGTTTACATGATCTGTACCACTTTTGGATGAGTGTCGCACTTTCTTGCATCCTGGCATGCTGAACTCTGGCACAATGGCCTCTGTACGCTGACTGAATCGTGATTGCTGCAGCCTTTTCTTTCAAGAAACCCTGTCGTTGGACAGCCATCCTTAGGTAGGACTGGATAGTTCTTGCAGCTTTGTTCCGTCTGGCCAGTTCTCTTCCCTTCATCCCTCTGAAAGACTTCTGCAGGCAAACAGCGGCATTTCTTACCTGCAGGTATCTACACATCTGCTCATCTCGAAGTTTCAGGGCTCTAAACCTCTGTTGGAGAACCCTGGCTGCCCAGCGCTGTCTCTTAAATGTTGACCTCTGCTGGTACATCCGGAAAGTGGCTTGTATAACGATGGATGCTTCTTGCTTTTCTGCCAATTGTTTCCTTAGAGAGTGTCCTCGAAAAGCTGCTTGAATGACAACAGCTGACTTTCTTAAATGTAGAAAGTTTTCACGATCTGCTCTAGCCTGGATGCATGACCTATAATGCCTCTGGATAATAATAGCCGACAACCTCATGGCCTGGTACTTAACCATCACTTTGTGCCTCCTAAAACAAGACTGAATCAAGACGGCTGCTTGATGCTGTTGTAACAGTTTCCTTCTAACTTTGAGACCTCTGTAACATGCCTGAACAAAAAGTGCACCATGGCACATTTCAAGAAAATGCTTTCTCTGCTGTTTCGCTACATTTGTGGCACGGTACCTTTGCTGAATAACAATAGCAGCGTATTTCATAGCTAAATACCGTTTACGAGCACTATACGCTTTGAAAGTTGCCTGAACGGTGGTGGCAGCTTGATGCATTTGCTTCAAAGTCTGTCTAGACTTCATGCCACGATAGGCTGCTTGCAGAATCAAGGCAGCACTCTTCTGTTCCTGCAGAGCGGCCATCTCTCGTTTCATCATTCTGTTAGCTCTGAAACGCTGCTGAACAGTACAGACTGCCCACCGGAGTCGCTGGAAACGCAACTTGAGGATGTGTTTTCTCACATGGGACTGAATGATTGTTGCAGCTTCATGTTCTCTTCGGATCTGGCGCCGGACCTGCATTCCTCTGAAAGTTGCTTGGATTGTAATAACAGCTCGGCGTTTAGCAAAATAACCTCTACGATCGTGCCTTGCTACCAAAACAGACCGATAGTGACGTTGACAGAATTCAACAGCAGCTCTGATAGACAAAAAGCACTTTCTTTGTTTATAGGTAAGGTACCTTCTTTGAATGACTGCGGCTGCAAAGTTCATTCTAGCAATGTCCCGGCGTGTACGGTTTCCTCTGTAAATCGCCTGAATTACAATTGCACTACGCCGTAGCTTCAAAAAGTCCTCTCTTGCCTCTTTTCTCAGTAGATGGCACCTGTATCGCCTCTGTATGACCAATGCAGCCAGTTTCATAGCTTGGAATGGCACTCGAGTTCTGTACATTTTGTACATTGACTGAATCACAGTGGCCGCTTTATGCCTTCTAACGATTTCTTTCCTCACCCTCATCCCTCGGTACACAGACTGCAAAGTGATGGCTGCTGCTCTCAAGGAGCAAAACCTTTTACGTTGTTGCCTTCCGCTCACAATTGCTCTGTACTGTTCCTGAATACGAATAGTGGCATTTCTGAGAGCAAGGTAATCGCGGCGTTGCTTGTATGCTCTATATATCTTCTGGATCATTCTTGCAGATTTGTGCCTTTCTGCAATCTGCTTTCTCGCCATCATTCCACGGAAAGCGGACTGGATACATATGGAAGCTGTTTTTATGGTTGTGTATCTCTTCATGACAGCATTTTTAGTCACCATTGCCCTGAATCGCTGCTGTAAAATGGATGCAGCCCACTGCTGTCTTTGGTACTTCTTAAGTTGGGAATGTCCGCGGAAATGTGCCTGAATCACTGTCGCAGCTTGGTGAGATTTTCTTAAGTATTTGCGGACTTTAAATCCTCTAAATGCTGACTGAATAACTACAGCAGCATTTTTCATTTGCAAGTAAGTAGCTTGCACACATTTGCCCACTCTGTAGGCTCTGTATTGCTGCTGTATGATGATAGCTGCACATTTTGCCGCAAGAAAGGCAACGTGTGCCTTATGCATTCGAAATTGAGCTTGAATGATAGTAGCGGCTTGATGCTCTCGTCTTAGATTTTGCCTCATTTTGGAACCCCGATATATGGCCTGTAGAGTTATGGTTGCCTGCTTCAAATGGATGTAATGGCTTCTTTCCAACCGTCCAAGTGCTAAAGCCCGATGGTGCTGCTGAATGACAATAGCAGCACATTTTAGAGCCAAAAACCTCTGACGGCACCTATGTGCTCTCATCACAGACTGAATCAAAGTTGCTGCTTTGTTTTTCTTCTCAAGTTCTTGTCTTGCTCTCTTACCACGATAAGCACTCTGTAGCACAATGGCCGCTCTTTTAATTTCAGCATATTCTGCGTACACCTTCCGTCCATCTCTGTAGGCTCTGCATTTTCTTTGAATGACTATGGCAGCCCGTTTCATTTCCAAAAACCGTGTCTGCGCTGCATATCTACGGTAGTTTGACTGAATGATTCTAGCAAATCTATGGTGTTGACGGATCCTGTTCCTCTCAGTTCGTCCTCGCCAAATTGCTTGAATTGTCACTGAAGCGAGTTTAAGAGCCACATACTTTTGTCGTAATTTGTCTCCAAGTACTTTTGCTCTGTATCTCTGTTGCAGAACAATGGCTGATCTTTTTAAACGTAAATAGTGCCTTTGAACTTCAAACCGCCTGAAAGCAGTTTGAATCAGACGTGCAGCTTGGTGACGCTGAGCCATAGATCGACGAACCTTCCAGCCACGGAAAGCTGCTTGAAGACCAAGTACTGCTGATTTAATCTTGAAGTATCTCTTCTGTTCTGCTTTCCTTAGCAAGCATGCTCGGAACCACCTCTGAATCGTGACTGCATTTTGCTTCATTTTAAATACGTGTTGTCTGACAAGGTAGGCCCTGAATGCACTCTGAATGACAATTGAAGCACTGTGCCTTTTCTTTAAAGTCTGGAACTTGCATCTTTGAAGGTGACCTCTAAACCATGCTTGAACACAAACTGCTTTGCTTTTCATATCCAGGTACTGGGTTTTACAACGCTGCATTCTGTACCATGCTTGAATGCGCAAAGCTGCAGCATTTCTTTCCAGCAATTTCCTTACATGCCACTTCCGGAAAGCTGCTTGAATTACAGAGGCAGCATGATTTTTCTTTAGGAGACTTTGAATCCTCCAAGCTTTGTATGTTTTCTATTGGAGAACAAGACAATTCAAATTAAGATTAGCCATCTAGATATACACCTATAATTGCTCCATTAATTTGTTAACTGCTGAAATATTAATATTTAACTTTTTTTTTTTAAATACACTTTTACTAGGTACAGCAATACAGGATGAACTTAATCCTGAAAATACCTGAATTACAGTTGCAGCTGCATTTTGAAGAGCAAGCTGTTTCTCTTTTTTCAGCACTCTCAACTTCTCAACTGCAACGTATCCTCTCCAGAATGTCTGAATCATGGTGGCTGCCTTATTCTGTCTGATCATTCTTCTACTCAAGATGAACTTCCGCACAAGGGCTTGAATTTTAGTAGCAGCCAGGTTCCTTTGCTGTGCATGCAAAGCATATTCAATATAAGATGATTAATTGATACATTTTTAAAAAACTCTCAGCACAGCAAGGATTCAAGCAGTTTAAAAGTAGAAAAACTCTTCTGTTACCTGAACAAGCTCAATGTCCTTCTGTAGCTTATATCTCCGCCATGCACCCTGGATGACCCGGGCTGCTCTTGTTTCGTTGCGGAGATCCAAAAGACGGGCACAGAGGAAGGAGAGGTAGCATGTGACAACCTGAGTTAAAAAAACAAAACAATACAATACGCATTAAATATAAAAGTATTTCTAGAACCTCAGAGTTTTTCCCCCATCAGTATCATTTGCTGCTAATCCAAAATGTGGAAGGTATTACAATTATTTCTTACCTTTTCATTTGGGATAGTGTTGGACATATCTTCTGGATTTATCATAGCAGGCACACCTCCAAGATAAGACACAGCAGTGTTCACCAACTGAAAATTCCTTCTCTCATTCTCAAGTAGCTCTCGGAAGTCCACTGACGGGGATTCTGAACCAAAGACAAAAAATAAGGGCAAACTGTTCAAGACACTTATAGTGTTAAAATGTATAATTTACCACACTACTATGGGAATGCTTAAACAAAATAATAATAATAATAATAATGATAATTTACTCAAAGTACCAGTTTGTATTGTGGGCAAATTTTCAAAAGAGCAGTCCGAGTCAGTTGAGGAGTTATTGAGCTCCACTTTGCCACGATGACCACATTCAATGGTCTGCGTTGTGCTCTGTTGAATCTCTTCTGCAGGGAGATGACCAGGATGGTAATGATGAATGAGGTAGCTGAGGACACGGCCATCTGAGAATGACACTGTGAAATTTTCAGCCTGGAAAAATGATGGAGAGATTATGTTTAGAGAAGGATCCATTATTAAAAACATGTATTATTAACTCTCTGCACAATTTCTTTACGGTGACTCACCTTGATGTTGTAGAACTCACAAACAGCATTAACCCAGTCCATGAGCAGAGTCACTTTTTGGCTGGGATGTTCAAACGCTCGTCTTGACTTCATCCTTGTTACTGCAATCCCACTGTTAGCAAGTAATGAGGCCAGTTTCTGTTTAGTCCTCCATGTTTTCCTGAGGAAACTGATTTCCTCTTTGAGTTGATTCTCATCGAGTAGCACTTCCACCTATGGAAATTTAAGTACGCGAGAACGCAAGGTCAATATTTAAAAGGTCACACAAATAACATTGGGAGATAAAAATTAGAAACAAGGGACAGGAAATTGTCTTATTCAACAATGGCTTATACCTGGAAGGCAAATATGATTTTCCACAGAAGGTTTAGGGTTTTTTCCCTGTGTCCATCCACGATGTCTCTGGAGTCAATGTTCGCTCCTTCAGGATAATGGAGGCAAATTCAGAGTGAGTTTTTTTTTGTTGCCCAGATCATAAACAGTATTGCTAGTTATTTACTGTCATGAAACTCACCATGCTCATCTTTAAGATCAACACCTTTGTTTTTCAGAACCTGTAGTGCAACATCAACATTGTGCACTTTCTGCAGACGGCTAATAGCAGGTATTCGCAGCTTTCTAGACAATGTCCAGTCCAGAGTGAAGAGCTCCATGATCCGTCTGAAGAAGCATGTAGAATCATTTAGTGAAGACAATGGTATTTTGAAGTGAAATCTAAATTTCAGCTTATGTAACAACAGCGATGATATTTCATTATGACGCATGAACAATAAACATGCAAAAAGAAAAAGAAAATAAAATAATAAATTCTAACATACACCAAACGAATGCCACATCTCAAATCAACAGCAAGATTCTTCACAGCAAAGCTGAACTCATCCAGAGGAGTCTGAACATGGGATACTGCTAGGCCCAAGTGGCTGAGGTGCCGTGACAAAATGCCTTCGCCGCTGAGGAAGTCCCGAGAAAATGCCAGTAGCAGATCTTTGCTTGACTGTAGGGAAACATAAATAAAGATACATAAATACATGAATAAATGTAGACAAAGTAGAATAAAGGTGGTTAAAACAACTAATTTCATGATTAAAAAGTAAATAAATAATATACACATATATATATATATATATATATATATATATATATATATATGCTTTTCAATCATGTGTGTGTATGTATATATATACACATACACACACACACACACACACACACACACATAAAAAGCCCACATACCTTAAACTCAGCATCCATGCAGAACAAACAAGGATCATGTTCGATCAGTCTAGACTCTTTGGCTTTATCCAGAAAGCAGACCAGCAGAATTAGTTTCTTTAGAGTGAAGCGAGAGAGCGCCTCCTCGTGGCCTGATGAATGAAAGTGAAGATAAAGAACCTGTTATCAGACATACTATTTGCAAAACTAATAACAATAATAATGATTACAAAGTAATAAAGAAAATAGAACAGCTTGCAAGAAAAAAAAAAAACACCATCAAATTAATTTAGTTACCATCTCTGTACAAATGGGGCACTTTATTGTGTCTGAACTCAGCGGCTATGTCTGGGTTCCACAGCAGACGTCCAAGAATAAACATGGCCAGTCCCATGACATCATTGTTGCTTTCAAGTGATATTAGTTCTCCATAGATTGTCTAAAACAAAAAGCAATGGTTAAATAGCTTCATGTCATAAATTAAATTGAAATGTAGCCCATTAATAAAATATATCTTTTTTGCAACAAACAAACGAACATTATGCTTTCACAAAGAAAAATAAATACCTCAAGTCCGATTCGCAGCCAAAGTGGATTGTATGATATTAGCCAGTTAAGAACTTTCTGACGCTCACCTAAGAAAGAAACAATAAAATGGTGGAAAATCTGAAAACGTTTCAGCTCAAGAGGACAAATTGCCTGCTTACAATATTTAGCATAGTAAGAGTGTTTTTAGTAGTATGGTTGTTTTGCTTTTTTTTCCGACCCGTTGGCGCCATTAAACCAGGAACTATTCCTTTAAGTAGCACAAATGTTGATCATAAAAACAAGCCTCTATCACCAATTCAGAATATTTGATTTCTGAAGAATCATTTAACACTAAAGACTGGAGTAATGATGCTGAGATTTTGAAATAGCTATATTAAAAAGTGAAAATATTTCAATTATAATTCCACAAAATCACTGTTTTACTGTATTTTTGTTCAAATACATTCAACATAAGCATAAAACACTTCTCAAAAACAGTTTCCCATGTCAAACAAGGATAATTCGCAAATGACAAAACACATAGTTTTGCATCTCATACCTATGTCCTTCCAGAGATGTCTGTCCTTACGCACAAGGAGCCTTTTGGCTTCCACTTCCAGCTCCAGTCTCTGGATGGCCTTCACCATGGTGTCTGAAGTAAAAAGCTTGCAAGCTGCTCGCCGAAGGCGGTTTAGCCGCTGACGGGCTGTGTAGGTTCTAAAAGACATCTCTTCTTTTGTTGGTGCTTTGGGTATGTTGAATTTGTCGTTTCCCATAGTTAACGATAAGGCATTTACTAAGAAAAGGAAGCGTGTTACTAGAATGCCGCAGAAATTACTTAAAGCAAAAGATTAAAAAATCTCACATGAAGAAAAACAAAAGTGCATACCTTTCGTAACTTCAGTAGCAACTTTGAAATCATCAGGAGTGAGAATATAATTCATCCACCAGGTGAACCCCCGCTCCTGCTTTTCAATCCATCGCTCATCATAAAACATGTTCTTTGCAGCAAATGGCAGAGGATGTCTTGGTATGGCTGTCAAGATTGTACAATATAAGCATGCATAAAAATGCTATTTAAAACACAAAATATATAACAATGTAGCCATAAACGTACCAGTCTGAGATGCCCTTATGAAGGTCAGTTTGGGCTGCGCTACAGCAACTATCCTTGCAGGCTTTCGACTCGAGCTGCTCAGTGACTTCACAGACCGGCCATCTGTATGAGCGAAATACATTTAAAATGGTATCCTTGATCATACCGAACTTGTACACGTTATTCAAAGCTTATTTTAAGACACAGTATTCTAAAAAGAAGGATCACAATGCATTCTAACCTTTTTGCGTCGTTTTTGGAGAGGATTTCTTCGGTGGGGGTTTCGCGAACCTTCTTGAGCTTGGTGGAGCTTTAGGGAATAACAAAATAAAATAAATGAGGAAAGTTGAAAGTTTTCAACTTGTACAATGTCCAAGCATCTCAAATTAGTCATACCAGAGTGAAATAGATATGCGAGTATTAGTATGATAAGTACACTTGGCTTACCTGTAGCTTTGCGTTGCTGTCCAGATGTGGACCTTGAAGTGAACGTTCTTTCATGGCTTGGTCTCTCCGTCGCATGTGCCGGAGCACAACACTTTTTTGCTTGGACGTTAGTCTTGTCTTCTGACTGACCTCTCAAAAACTCATCACTTTTTCTCTTTTTACTCTGCACAGATGTCCTGCTTTGCACAGGAAACTGGTCCTGATAATGACCTAGTTGCACTTTATCAGAGATGTTAACAGCTGCTAAATCCAGACCGCTGGACAGACTGCTACCAACTGTGGTGAAAACTTGAGGTCGTATTGGAGATATAGAAGCCAAAAGCTCCTCAGGAGGGGATAACTTCGAGGTTGGCTTCTCTTTTGTAACCTGCGTTGAAGTTACAGAGAATTTGGACTCTAGTGCCACATCTGGACTTGAATCTGAGCTGATGACAGGTAAAGCACTGTCAGGAGAACTTGTGTTGGATTCTGCATTACTAGCCTCTGAGAGCTCCAAGGTCTTCTCCAAGAGCCTGCGCCTAGATGTTTTCTTCTTACGCAAGCCTGGACTGTCAACAGAGGCTTCTGGTTTGCTTTTGGTCACTGTGGTAGAATTGACAGAAAACTTCTTGAGACCATCAGGAACAAGGGTGTCATCCACTTTATTCAACTTGGTCACTGTGGTGGTGCTAAAAGGTAATGCCTTGAACCTAAATGCATCATGATTTGATTCAACATCTGTGACTTTGTTGGGTTTCACACAGTAAGTCAACCTTGGGTGAGTCACTTCAACTGGCGGTGAAATGACAGCTGATGCTCTAAATGGCTTTCCTGGATCCGATTTTTCAGACTCAAGAGAATCAGAAAAATCAAAGCTTGAGCAAGCATTAGGTGGACTCACTGCATGCGACAAATCTGATCCTATAACATCCAGAGCATTTTTTACAGACAAAGGCGGATTCTCTGAGTCTCGGCTTTGATCTTGTGCATATTGTCCAATCACGGGAAGTGGACTCTGAAAGCATGACGACAGTGGATTTCCAAACCTCTCTGGGGTGCTGGCAGGAGAAAGTGTTTTATTCAAAACCCTTGTGATTTCTTTGCACTCTGCTTTACGTGAAAAAGACACATCCTTGTTACCAGGTGTATCCAAAAATCTCTCCGCTGGTAGTAAGACGACCACTGGCGAGTTCTTTTGCAAATGCACATCATCAAACTCTTCCGTCAAAAGAACAGGCTTTGACATCTCAGGAGAGGAGGATGGGGCATTCGTCCTAAAGGCATTGGACCCATAGGCAGACCGTTCCTGGTTTAATGGCATCAACGGGTTGGATGTTCTCTCTTTTCTGTACTGCGACTGGCGTGAGACATGAAATGTCTTATTTGCAGCCTTTATCGGCATTGAAGATGCTTTCTTCTCTTTTGAGGGTGCCGGGACACCTTTCTTGGATTTAATTGAATCCCATAATGTTTTCTGCAAAACAAGAATTTATAAGCGCTCAACATTGTACTAAAACACAAGTACAATCTCAAGTACACATTAAGCACCCTACCCTTTCGGAGCTCAGATTATTAAAAAAAACACTTGGGGCCGGTTTCCCGTACAGGAATTAGATTAAGCCAGGACTAGACCTTTGCTAATTTAGGACATTTAAGAATTTTTAG
>JAUCMS010000049.1:11792187-11835965 GCA_032357445.1 Enteromius radiatus | reverse complement strand
CAGTTTATACAGCTCTTAACATTTATTTTAATCTAGGACTAGTCTTAATCCCTGTACGGGAAACTGGCCCTTGATGTCTTAACCAATTGATGTGTTCATTAATGTAACACTCCTGAGAGAATATAAATAAGTTAATACCAAATTAATAAGAGGCTTCATAAGAAGGCTAGTTTCTGCATTCATCCTCATGGATTACATGTTTGTTTTTTATTTGAGTTTTGTGTGCATGTTGCTTTATGTTGCAATGTGTTTGAACGACATTTCACTGAAAATATAGGCCTAACTGATCAAACTGAATGCCTTGTTGCTGGATTTTAGTGATCAGTTTTTTTGTTATGGTTATTCTTTTTTGTCACTGTTCTTGACTCAGAACTTTCAAACAAAACATGTTTTTAATTATTCTTTAGAAAGATTATTTAAAATAAACATGTGGATTTATTGTGAACAGGGGTGTGTTTAAAGTGTACAAATACGCACCCATTAAACATAGCCAGACTTTTAATGATATACATCTTAATTGGAATGTATATGCAAGTATTGTGTGAAAGATTAGGCTAATATTTTATTTTAACCTAACTTTTTGTAATGAAACTGAGAAAAATCTTGTGCACGAAAAATGTCTCAATATAGATTTTGGTGAGCTTAACAGGGTACATTTACCCCCATTCTCTGTGTTAATAAAAAAAATAAAACATTCAGAGTCAGAGAGAGAGAGAGAGAGAGAGAGAGATTACCTTTTTCTTCTTGGTCGCCTCTGCTTTCCCAAGCAGAATCGCCTGATGTTTGACAACTCCATTTGCAACGAAGCTGAGGAGTTCTCGAACCCCGCCTTCTTCCACTGGTGTCCAAGTGACAGTTAAAATAATGCTGTCTTCAGGCTAAAAAAAATAAAAATAAATAATAGAGAATGCACTTTTAAGTAACTTTGCTTCAAGACGTTACAAACTTGCTTTTAGTCAGTGCAGCTCCAAATTAGATATTTATCAGAATGTTAATGCAGCAATTTTCAATTCAATAAAAGTTAATATAAACCGTCTAAGCTGTCAAGCTTCAAAAAATGGCCAAAAGCACCATAAAAGAAACCAAACTCATGCACAATATTCCATAGCTACATGTTGGTTGTTTTTTTTTGTTTTTTTGGTAATATTCTCAGCACAACCTCTGCATTTACTCGAACATAGATCAACCAGATGTTTCAAGAAGTGTCACATCTGGTTTGATATCATCTACTACACGCAATGTCATGACTTTTCATGTGTTTTGTATGCGTTTTAATCAATAACAAGGCACTAGTTGAGCATCCTCATGTTCAGATAACACAAAACTATGTTGGATTAACCACAACATATAAAACAAAACAAACAAACAAAAACATGGTAACCACAAATTAACCATGGTTTTGCTACACTAATTATAGTTTTGCCACAAATTTAGTTCTATTTGTTGGTTATACCAAAAAAAAAAGACACATGGTTACTCCACTTTTACTATACTAAAACCATGGTTAATTTTACAAAGTGAGAGAATAATGACTTACTAAATAATAATTACATTGAAGACACAAATCATGTTTCAGAAGACTGTTCATAATATGGTAACGTTACTTTTCTTGAGTTTAAGATCTTGACATTTCCTTGAACACAATCCCAAATGTCTCCTGTGTAATTTCTCTGCATTCTGAATAAACCATGATACCATGATTGTCTCATTCCCATAGCATAGTACGATAGTTCTTTTACTTAAAATATTTATTTAATATGCACCTTTTTTAAACACATTAACAGATTTTCTTCACCTTTTTCTTCTTTTTTTATCTTTAAAGCATCATTTAGACACGAAAGATTCTGATTTACGCTTACTTGTATGGTAAAAGACGTCTGGTCAACCGAAAAGCCTTTGGATGTTGCAATTTTATCCACAATGACTGTCGTCGTCGCATCCTCGGTGGGATTGTCGATTCGTAAAGGCAAAGATTTTGATGAACCCAACTTGATCGTCCCAAATGACACGAAAGGAGCCCTGGAGAACTGAAGCAAACTCAGCACAGGAATTAAAGTGTTGTTTTCCTTACCGGGTTTTTCGCGACTACAGTGAGAATCAAATGTTGGACTAAAGTCCAAACATTCCGCTTTCGCGACTTTAATAGACATGTTTTCAACTCATCTAAATGAACGACGTTTCAGTACATCCATATGTTAGTAATAGTGAGCTACAATACCGTTTAGAGCGTGCGTAATCGATCGTTTGAATTTGAGCACAGACCAGGCGGCCAATCAGCTCGTTGCAGCTGATAGAATTGTCCAATCGCTGAGAAGAAAATAAAACACAAACCAATCAAAGTTCTAGGATTCCTTTAAAAATCTGTAGACACGCCTACAATGCAGGAAGCTGCTTCATGCACGTTGAAATGTTGTTCAGACAAATTTTGTTCAAACAAGACAAGTTTGTTGGTTGTATGTAATTTGAAGAGTAAACATAGAAATCCTCAAGATATGACAATTTCACGAGAATATAATATTTATTTGCAGTAGCTACATTATTAGCGTTAAAAATAGGTATGTTTACATATTCCTTAGGCTAAGCAGCGCTTTTTTTTTTTTAGCTGCAAACAAAAATAAAGCGATAGAATTACTGTTTGGTACTAAAACTGGTGATATATTGGTGTATTCATATATGTTTTTGCTTGTCTAGGCTGTTATATTTCTACTTTTTAGTAGTTCTGAAAACCGTATCACTTCAAGGTGATATTTACATAGCCTATATATATATATATATATATATATATTATAGGAATTGCTTATTTTATTTTTATTCTGCTTTACATTATAGTCCAAAACTAAAATCTATATTTAATACATATTTTTTATTTTACTCATTATTTAAAATAAAACAGACACACACAAGAAAAAAGCATACAAAGTAAGAGGAAGAGAATAATATTTAAATAATAATAATCGTGGATGATTATTACAAAGCGCAGAAAAAAGACATATTTACCAGTGCACAAGATCATAGCTAATGAGCTAGTTGTTTAAATTACCCAAGAATCCTGACAGATGGCATGGTCTATTTTGCATTAAATAAGAGCTTTTTGAGTGAAGTCATTAGACTGGAGTGGATGGAAGGCAATGATTGCAAGAGGGTGAAAAGTACAGAGCAGCAGCATTTTCTCTGCTGTTCCTTATTTAATATCCAATATTATCATACGCTGCTAATTATCATTCAGACAGCATGCTTGATGGCCCCTCTCTGTTCAAGTCTTCACCAATCCCCAGAGGCCTCTTTGTATTGAGGATACAGAGAGTTGCGCCTCATTGGTGCGCATGTGAATGAGAGCACGCTAAGACTCAGAGAGCCACAAACAGACAGACACTCTGGAGGATGCTCGAGTTACACACCGTTATCATGCCAGCTTGCCCACTATCACAATGACATCCAAGTATGGATATGGATCTTACGATTTTGGGTTCAGTGTGGCTTAGATTAGTTGCATGTGTCTTATTTCTTCTTCTACAGTGGACAGAAAGTAAGTAGCTCAACCTGTTGCTTTATGCAGTAATGACGTAACTCTTAGTCCACTTGTTGGATAGTGTCCTAGTGTCAAATAGCAGAGATTTATGCATACTACATTGCTATTTTTAGTGCTTTTAGTAGAATTTTGTTGACCTGCAACTTGTACACAGTGTTCATTCAGGTGATAAATGTAAAATTCAGTCAACAATTCATGATTCAACTATTTTTATTTGAATAGTGTATATATACAAAATGTAAATGTTCTACTTTTATGGATGGAAAAAAGCTTGATATTTTTCCTTAATGCTTTGAAATGGCTCCACATGAGTGTGGTCAGGGGTATCATAACCCTGAACGCATCAGTCGCAGTGGCACTTAAGAACATAAAAGGCTTTGCATCAAAGACACTTAAAAAACAGAGCTGCGCTTTTCATTTTCTATACACAGAGCACATTTAAAAGGATTGGGGCTTGCTTTCATCGCAAGCATTTATTTGTGTGCATTTTTACCATAGTATAGCATATGAGTTTGATACCGTAGAAGTGCTGTTTATGTGAACATATGGTTTGATATTGTCATGTTTTCGGGATGAGTGTGGGCTCATGCTGAGCACCGGTCTAGACTTCCTATAAGCTGTTCTTACCGAAATCCACCAAAACAGACAATTTAGGTCCCAACTGTAGTTAAAGTCAAAATATAGAGATTTGCTGCATTAAACATGCTCAAATGATACTTTTTATATCAGTAAATATCTATTAGCGTTTCTTTTCTACGGCCCCTGAATGTGAACGAGAGGCAATCCTGATAACAACATTGCCAAATTGAGCTCATGATTGCTTGCGCGATTAGCCTTTGTCTCAATGCACGGTCTGTAATAAAAAGACATTGCAGACTGCAGGATTTGAATGGGGTTTCTAGACACCCCCTAAATGACTGACTTATGTCTATTGCCGGTAACCATAGCAACCCCTGCTAAAGGAAAGCTGGAAGTGTGGAATTGGTTGCTATGGAGACATAATTTGATGCTTTGTTGAGACTCCAAAGTTAGCAAACGTCCTTGCACTGTGAATAGGGCTGCCACAGAGGCCATTTTTTGGGGATAGATAACAGGGCATTGTTTCCTCTGGCATTTCTGAGAATGACCAGCTGAATACGGGAAGGAGGCTTTTATATATGTGCTTTATCTAAAGCAGCAGGCTCTGCGGTGTGTAGGTGTGTGACCAGTCAGGTATATGCATTAACTGACACTGAATTAAAAAGTGTGGGGTTTTTTTATGTTAAATGTTTTAAAATGATAAGACTTGGGTAAGAATTTGTGGGTACAGTCGGTTAAGCTGTATGTCTTGCAAACACAGCATTGAGATGTAAAGGAAGTAGCGACAGATTTTTTCTTCAATATTGTGACGTGTAGACCAAAGGTTTTGTTCAAACCACTGACTAAGGTAGATATGAATGAGAGTTTGCAGACCACTGCATTAAAGGAGCAGATTTTAAAGGGATGGTTCACCCACATGTGACAATTCTGTCATTAATTACCCACCCTCATGTCGTTCCAAATCGTAACACCTTTATTCATCGTGAGAACACAAATGAAGATATTTATGATACAATCAGAGAGCTTCCTGACCCTCCATAGACAGCAATGCAACTAACAGGTTCAAGGCCCAGAAAGTTAGTAAGGACGTCATTAAAATAGTCCATGTGACGAGGAGGATCATTTGATTTTTCTAATAAAATGTGTATTGTATATATTTCTTGAATAAAAAAAAGTGACATCAGGGGTTCAGCCATTTTAGAAATCTACGATAATGGTTTTTGTGTGCAAAGAAAACCAAAATAAGGATTTTTTTTATTTTTGTGATACTACACAGAGAAGAGAAGAAATAGTTGAATGAAGGTGCTATTTTGTTTACTTTGCAGACAAACATATTATCACAGTTTCATAAAAATACACATTAACCTGTGATGTCACACGGCTATTTTAACAATATCCTTACTTCATTTTAGGGCCTTTAACGTATCAGTTGTATTGGAGGGTCAGATAGCTCTTAGATTTAATCATAAATATCATTAATCATAAATTTGTGTTCTGAAGATGAACAAAGGTCTTATGGGTTTGGGACGATATGAGGGAGAGTAATTGATGACTGAATTTTTATTTTTGGGTGAACTACCCCTTTAAGTAAACTTAATGATTGGAGAAATCCTGCATACATGTCACCAGAAGACTGTGGTTCAATCAGAAAAAAAAAAGGCCAAAAAAATGTATGTAAAAAAAAATGTAAGTGAAAAATATACACTTGATTAAGAATGCCTATTCATAAATCGACAATAATGTGACAATGATTCAACTTGTTTTGCCAAGGTATTGTCAAATCAGACATAGTTTTTGTGCTATGCTAAGCAATTTCTGTTCACAAGCATATCTTTTGATATTTTTTTGTGCTCATTGCTATACTTACTAGAGTTAACCCATAATCTCATTATGGGTGTTCAAAGCTCATATTCATAATTATAAATATATACAATAAAGAACAAGACCACAAAATGATTCCAACACTGACCTCATAGACAATGACATATTTAGATTTTAGCAGATTTCTACAAATTGAAAATCAGTTTGCAACAGTTAAAATTTGATGAAACTGACAAATATCTTCTCAAATCCTCAAGTGACACCATGATTGAACGACCATCAGATGGGTCAAGCACAATGCAGGCCTGAGGCTCCATCACCTGATGTTTGATTGGCTCTGAAGTCCAGTTGGCTCATTAGATGATTCATCAAATGCAAATTGGTCTTTTGTTTCAATGCTGGTTGGCCGTATGTTAACAGTTTGAAGGACACACAAAATATGCAAGTATGGTCCTGAAATTGTCTTCTTGGATTAAAGCATCATGGTTGGGTAACACGTCAATCAAAAACAACCCTTTAAAGACAAGAATGGATTCACATAATACTTAATTAGCTTGTTGTTGCCCTATGTGAAAGCAGTAGCTTACTTGTTAACCGTGAGCTAATCTGAGAGAATGATGTGCTAGGAAAGTAAGTACGAGCTGTAGCATGAAACAGCTTTGAGACATGATACATGCAGTATTGGACAACATACGTTTTCATATGTGTTTTACTAATTGACCATGACTGTTAGCAAGCATGCTAAGCAACCGGCAACCTGACTTTACTGCACCCTCTGTACATCTCGTTATCATATTAATCAATATAAATAATATACTTTACTATACTTTCACTAGCAAGAAGGGTAAAATTAAAGGGGAAGTGTGCAATTTCTGTTTACACATCCATTAAAAAAAAGCTATGCATTTATGTTAAGCATAAAAAGCAATACATTAAATACAATATATTATAACAAAATATTAAATACAATATATCACTGCTATTATAGCAATGTTACTATTTAGCAAAATGTAAACACTTTTTTGTCACAAAATTGAATTATCTTACAGATCATAGTGCTTGTGCAGAATGTAAACTATATTATTGGCCAGCATTAATCTGCTAAAGGCACTGTATAAACCTCCAAGATATTAGGATGTTATAAACATTATGATTTGTTACCCCATGTATCATCAGCCTTATAGGCAAATATTCTGAAGCCACTAACTGTTGCATTTTGTCCCAGGTACAGTACATAAGGGAAGCAGAGAAAAACTTCAACACAATGTATAATTGTTTTTTCTTCTTTGTAGGTTTAATACTTCCCAAGACCTCAACGCTCTGCTTGGACAAGCCTTGCCAAAACAGGGCAGAGTGCAGGGAAGCCCCATCTGACTTCCTGTGCCAGTGTCAGTCGCCTGCGCCAGTCCTGCCCAGCACACGTTGCGATTCTTCCAATGCGCTCTGCCAGCTGTCCATCTGCCAGGGCAATGCGACATGTCAGCCCTCCGGTGCCCACCCGGGGGAACTAGTTTGCCAGTGTGAGCCTGGCTTGTTGGGGCAAGACTGTCAAACGAGTGCCCAGCTCTGCGCTCGGGGGCTGTGTGGGGACACTCCCCGATGTCTGGCAGTGCAAGAGAGGAGCCCGGGGTACGCGTGCATCTGTCGAGAGGGTTACACCGGGAGTTCCTGCGAGAAAAAGGTAGACCACTGCTCCCCCAACCCCTGCCGCAATCGCGCCATCTGCCGCAGCAGAAGGGACGGCCCCACCTGCTTCTGCGTGCCGGGATTCCAGGGTAAACACTGTGAGATCGAGGTGAATGAATGCGTGTCATGGCCCTGCAGGAACGGAGCCACCTGTCTGGACAAGATCGGGCACTACATCTGTCTCTGCAGGCCTGGATACACGGGTAAGTGAAGGGAGGGGAAAGTGTGACTCACCTGTTAGACTAGCATAGGGAATGTCTCGAGTCCTGCCAAATGCTGTAGATGAATGCCATCTTGTGGATGAATGATGGGACTGCAGCCCGAAATGCAACCCTGGAGAATCATAGAGTACTGTTGGCATTTAAGACCCACTCTGTGAAATCCAAGCTGAAGTCTCGAAATGTAATTATGAGATAACAAGCATTAAAGTTTGATTTCAACTGTTAATTTTACTGTCATTTCTATTTTTCAGATGGCCTCACTCAGTTAATGTTAAATACATAAAGGTTGCATTTTCACAAAATGTTCTTTACATTACACACACACATTTTGCTGGGCTTTCAAAGTAAGAGTCACGTTTGCTTTTAAATATGCAAAGATCTAGTTACCTACTTTAAATTCTCTACTACAAAAAGGCTATTAAAAATTTTAATCAGGAATAACAAAGTACTATTGCACACATGTAGTGGGGTATGTTGTCACAAGGGAAACCTGATGTTTATTCACACTTATCTGAGAATATTGTAATTAAATTAGGTTACACCGTCTTTTAAGGTTAACGTGTAAGTACACAAGTAGCACAAAGTAATATTAAAGGATAAATAAATATTAATCATTTCACCCAAAAACGTAAAATGTGCCCTCATTTACTCGCCCTCATGAGCTAGGACTTTGAAACTGACTGCAGGAGAAATCAAGCAATTGTGTAATTGAACTTTTGACAACTTCCTTGTGTGACAACAAGCCCCAGACTCTTAACACGTACATGACGTGGAAATTCACAATTCAGATCCACATGTAAAAAAAACCCTATTTTGATCAAGCGAAAGAAAAACTGTGGGCAGCATATCAATAACCCTAAAGACTGACTGGAAGCTTGCAGTTACAGTCAGTTTGATCCAGGATGAGGCCTGTCCAGATGGCATGTGTAATAAGCCATGCAGAGATCTCGACAAAAAGCGGATTGGCATCTTTGCACTCAACACCACTGTCTCTGATGTTCCAGGTAGCAGCTGTGAGGTTCAGATTGATGAGTGTCAATCACAGCCCTGTCTTCACGGCGGCAGTTGCCATGACCACATCAATGGCTTCTCGTGTACCTGCCTGGCGGGCTTCCAGGGGGAGCGCTGTGAAACGAACATCGATGAATGCAGTGACCAGCCATGCCGAAATGGGGCTTTGTGTGTGGATGAAATAAACAGGTACAATACATTTCCATACATATTAAGAAATAACTAATGCTTTTCAAGTAATCTATTTTTAAATGTATCATAAAATTTCCAAAACTAGTTCAACTTACTTTAATTTCACTTAGAGGAACATGACACTTTGAAAATAGCTAATTTTCCAATTCCCCTAGTGTTAAACAGTAGAGTTTTAGTGTTTTCGAATTCATTCAGCTGATCTCCGGGTCTGGCGGTAGAACTTTTAGCTGCAGCTTAGCATAGATCATTGAATCTGATTAGACCGTTAGCATCACGCTCAAAAATGACCAAAGAGTTTAAATATTTAAAACTTGACTCTTCTATAAATACATTGTGTACCAAGACAGACAGAAAATGAAAGGTTGCAATATTCTAGGCCGATATAACCTGGACCAATACTGTCATTCTTGTGTAATATTCAAGGAACTTTGCTGCCATAGCATAGCATATGCAGCGCCTGAAAATGCTGGGGAAAATTCTGTTGGAAAATGAGCCTATTCTCAAAAAAGTGGAGTATTTCTTTTAAGTATAATAGTAAATAATTATAGTTTTACATATTAGTAATGAATACAAATCAATTTTCCAATATAATTTAAAATATTGTATTATAAATCTAGTCCCTCACCACACAGAAAGCAGGTAAACAACATGAACTATATTGCTGTGTCTAAAATATAATATGCTGAATCATTCTTAGAACGAGTATTCCCGAAATGCAATAACATATGCATATCTATTTTGAAATAACCTTATAGCTACCGCTGTGACTGCTCACAAACTAACTTTACTGGTGTTCACTGTGAGATCCCACCTCCTCCCTGCTGGTCTCAGCCCTGCCTCAACAGCGCCCTCTGTGAGGAAGAAAATGGGAACTACACCTGCAGTTGCTGGCCAGGTGACATACAAAGAGCTCATTTGTTTAAACTGGAATATAATGGAATCAGCAGAATGAATTTAGAATGAAATATGGTGGCTCTTTACTTATTTTGTTTTTAGAAAAAAAAAATGCACATACAAGCTACAATGTAGATTTAAAAATCATGGTAAAGGCTTTAAATTAATTAGGCTAACTAGGACACTAAACTTCATTAGGTTGTCTCTCTTATCTGTGTACCAGGGTTCGAGGGTCGTAACTGTGAGACAGATGTTGGTGAGTGTGATAGTAGTCCCTGTGTGAATGAAGGCACTTGCATTGAGCTCTCTTGGAAGACACTTTATGGCACTGAGCCCATGTTTCCTACTCGATACAACCCCAGGCATGCTTCCGGGTTCATCTGCAAATGCCCACCAGGATATACAGGTATCCGCAAACTCACAGTCCCATTAATATTGTTTTGCACTCTTATTTACCAAATATTAAGTTTGTGCCACTCGTGTATCTCAGGACGTTTTCGAATACAACCGTTTTTGAAAGAAATGGTTTAAGTAAGGAATGGGTTAAAAACCAAAACTGTCTAAAGAAGATCAACAGATCACTGTAAATGCAATTGAAATCAATAACTGTCAAAATCTGTTTTTAATGCCTGGTTAAATTCTTGGCAAATTATTGCCTATAATGAGCGCTTAATAAGGTTGTTGCAACTGTAAATCAGAACTGTCTTGGGATTTTGTCCGGTTTGCTTAATCAAAACCAAATCATCCGTTATGCAACACATCTTTCAACACAAATTCAGTCCTAGACTAAACAACTAAACATATAACTGCAAAAATGACTGTTAATGTTTAGGTTATACAAAAGTGTCTGTCTCTCTGAACGTCAGGTTACCAGCTCAGGACATGACTCAGAGGCGGAGGCTATAATTGGGCTTCGCCATTGTAAGATGCTCAGGTTGAATTAAACTAATCCCCCCGGAGCTGGCTTTGATGGGGGCCTAGTGTTGCAGTCCACAGTTTTTCTTGAAGGAAGGAATGTACAATGGTGGCTATCTGTTAGGATGGCCTTTTCTTTTTTAGATGGACCCATCAAAAAGCAATGTGAATTGTAGAAGTCTAATGCCATGGAAGTTGTAGTTGGGATTTGGAGTGTTCTGTTGCTCATTTCAGGTAAAATTTCAGTTTTTTTGTTTTGTTTTGAGATTTCATTTTGGTTGTATGATCATTCTCAGTGGTGAAATAAGTTGTGTTGATTGGAGAAAAAAAAAAGCAATATCTTTTATTAAGCTAAAAGTCTTTCTGGTTAATCAAACAATGAGCTTGCATCAGTATAACAGTTTTTTTTAGTTCCCAGTTTGCATGTGATGCTTCATACACTGCTCCTTAATGTTTTATCCAGGCATTTTAAACTCATTCAGTAGCAAAATTCTCATTCAATTAAAATGTCAGGCTCTTTTTGTAAGAATAAGAAAAGTCAGTTGGCAGTCACGCTAGCATGAGTGTTATGCACCCAGCTTTGCATATCTGCTGTCCCGAGGGATTATTGACTAAAACGTGCCCATGTTATCCCTGGCATGAGCTGCTCTTTAGTTACAGGCATTATTGGCACAAATGTGGCAAACAGCTTTAAGGATAAACTCTTATAAAAACAATGAGAACTTGTTTTAGAATTGCAGCGGGAGAAGTTAATTCTTGGGTAACAATCTTTGCTTATTAGTTCGAAGCTAAAATCCACTCTGGGCTCTCCCCTTTCAGGTGCCTTGTGCGAGCAAAATACCACTGCTTGTACCAACAACCCGTGTCATAATGGAGCCATATGTGAGGACTTCCTGGGCAGCTACAAGTGCATCTGCCTGTCTGAAAGCCAAGATGGAATTCTCTATGGTGGCCGCAACTGTAGTGAGCCCCTGGTGGGTTGCGAGGGTCACGAGTGCCAGAACGGGGCAGCCTGCATACCCTTCCTGAGCGAAGGTGTGCATGGCTACAGTTGCATCTGTCAGCCGGGCTACACCGGCTCTTACTGCCAGACGCCTACCGTATTCTCCTTCGAGACAATTGGAGGATTCCTGCACCTGCAGACCCCGCTGCTGGGTGCGGAAACATACTTTAATATCACGCTAAGCTTTCGCACAGTGCTGAAGAACACAGTGCTCTTTCAGAGGGGCAGCGAAGGGGTCACACTCAGCCTGGAGCTGCAGGAGACACACCTGCTTCTTGATCTTAGGAGTGACCCTCAGCCAAACGCAACCAGCTGGACTCTGACACTGCCTCGGGATGTATCTGATGGCGAATGGCACACGGTAGAGGCCGTGCTTGGAGAGGGTAACCTGCTGCTAGAACTACTGGAGCCATGCCAGGATGGAGATAACTGTAGTGCAGCAGCCCAAGTAGAGACCGGTGCCCTTGAGCTGGAGTCAGCCCTGCAAAACACCTTTGTTGGAAGATCAGATGAGGGAGGGGGCTCGAGCTCATTCATCGGATGCATGAGGGACTTGTTTGTGGACTCACAGCTGATGGTACCAGAGGACTGGTTGAGCAGCTCAGTGGTGAATGTCGAGCAAGGCTGCAGCCATCATGACCGATGCCTTTCTGGTCCATGCGATAACCTTGGAAAGTGTGTTAACCTTTGGCAAGGTTACCAGTGCTTGTGTCTGCGACCATATGTGGGTCAAAACTGTGCTGAGGGTAAGAGGACCAGAGCTCCCATATAACTCAAAATATCCACTGTGGTGTTGTGAATAGACTGTCTATTTTAATAGCAATAAATGTAAAAGATCACGGGATAAACCTTGGGAGATGCTTTTTAAGTTTCTAGTTCTAGAAATTGTTTAAGAGTTGCATGTATTCTTTTCCTCATGCAGAGTACATTACTGCTAGATTTGGCCAGGAAGACTCTGCAAGCTATGCCGTCTTCACCATCACCGACCAACTGGAATCAGACATGCTTTTTCTCTCCATGTTTTTGCGTACACGGAAAGAGTCTGGTCTCTTAGTGCTGCTTGCCAACAGCACCACTGAGTACTTCAAGATGTGGCTGGAAAAGGGAAAACTCATGGTGCAAGTCAACAACTTGAAGACTTTAATGGGTAAAAGTGTGGTTAACGATGGTGAGATCCATTTTGTCGGCATCACCATTAAGGAGGGTATGATGACTCTGCAGCAGTCAGAACAGGAATTTGAAGCAATGGAGGTTCAACCTGTTTCCCTTCAGTTTATGGATATGGTCTATGTTGGCGGACTGCTTGATGGGCATGAGACATCTGTCTTTGGTGGCTATTTTAAAGGGTGCTTACAAGACCTGCAGCTCAATGAAATGAAGCTAGAATTTTTCCCACTTGATGCTTCTGTGATGTCATACAGACCTGACCGCATGGTTGATGTCACCCCAGGCTGCACCAGTGATGACTCTTGCTCTGTAAGTTACAGTGTTTCATGAGCCCTCAAAATTAATTAGCTCTCAAATACAAGAGGACAATGGTTAGGTTACACCAGATCTGGCAGATATATGAACAAAACCTACTTATCTCAATTGGCTTTTAAAACCTCCTTGGCCTAGATGAAAGGTTACATCCAAAACTTAATCAGGAAACTAATCCAATACACTGGGCAGATTCAAAAGATTTTTTTGATCCAATTTAAATCACTAATCCAATAATTGAATGAGTTAATATAATTCCATAAGTATTCAACACTATATAACTGATGGTGCATTGCTGTGTTGACTGTAGAAATATTACCATATGATCGTATTTTTAAACATGTGGTTCCCTGACAGATTTAATGTAGTCAGCCGCCTTTTGTTAGCAACTAGTAGCATAGTTAACAACAATGCATAAAAGGTAGCTTGATAGTAGTTTTACACATGGGGAAAAGCTTTCCAAGCAACAAGCTATTTTGAATTTTAAACCCTTTATCCTACTACTTAGAATTTTTTTTTACTTTTAATTAGAGATAGATAGATAAATAAATAATATAAAAAAACTCATAATTTAATTTTATTTAAGTTTTTTGTCTGTCTTTTTTGTCTTTCCATTCCAGAAAAATCCTTGCCAGAATGGTGGAATGTGCTTCTCTCTATGGGATGACTTTACATGCAACTGCCCTCCTAGCACAGAAGGACAGCATTGTGAGGAGGTGAGATGGTGCGAACTTACCCCCTGTCCCCCACAAGCAGCATGCCGGACCCTCGAGCAAGGCTATGAATGTGAGTATTTTACAAGATCTGAAATCAGAAGTATAAAACACAATAGCAAAAATCATTCAATATTGGTTTAATGGTTACATATTTAATATAAAATGCTGAATTTTGGATGAATAACCTTTGAGACTTAAGTTGTAGACTAGGCTCAGGAAAGAGACTTGTTAAGAGCATCTAGCAGACTTTAATTAAATTGTTAAAAAGTCTTGATCCCTGAATTTTTTTTATGAACTATGTCTGCCTTTATCTGTGTAGGCATTTCAAATGTGACTTTTCAAGGCAACACCACTCTTGTATATCATGGAAATGGGCTGATCTCCCGCCAGCTGACCAGCATTGCTTTCAGTATCCGAACACGTAAGCGCAATGCGGCAGTGTTACATGCAGAGAGTGGGTCTGACTTTGTTACGGTATCCATTCAAGATGGCTTTCTGGTGCTAGAGCTTCTTAGTGGAGCTTCTTCTTCATCATCTTTGTCACCGGTAACCCTGCACAGCCCAAGACCAGTGGCTGATGGAGAGTGGCACGTAGTACAGCTGTTAATGGCCAGTCCTTGGGCTAACAACTCCCAGTGGATCATGGTCCCTCTTAATGAAAAGGACGAGCCTACTATATCTGATTCCATGACCGGAAATCTAGACTTCCTCAGAGATGATGTCAATATCCTTCTAGGAGGACTTGGCCCAAAGTCTAACTGGAATCTGATTGGTTGTCTGAGCAATGTTGAGATTGGTGGTATCGTGCTTCCATATTATGGTCCTGCTGAGGTGAGATTTCCACGTACACAAATAGAGAAGTTCAATAAAATATCAGAGGAACCTGTCCAAACTGGTTGTGTTGGTGAGGAGGTGTGTGAACCCAACCCCTGCCTGAATGGGGGCATCTGTGATGATCACTTCAACCTTTTCCAATGTTTCTGTCTACCTGGCTGGGGTGGAGATCGCTGTGAGATAAGTACAAACACCTGCGCATCCAGCCCATGTCAAAATGGATACTGTAGTGTGAAGGACCTTTCATACACCTGCACGTGTGAGAGTGGCTACACCGGCACCAACTGCGAGGTGAAGGTGGACACATGTGCAGGTCACAAGTGTGCTAATGGTGGGACCTGCTTGCGTGGCTTCAACATCCATTCCTGCCTCTGTCCAGACAGGTTTACTGGGCCGTATTGCAAGTGAGTCTATTCTAATTTGTGTCATGCAGTTGACTTTGGTTATGAATATCTATTGGTCATATAGGGGTTTGAGCAAACTCCAAAACTTTCTCAAATCTGGCCTTGAAGGCCAGTGGCCTGCAGTTTAGCTCAAACCCTAATCAAACTATCAGTAATTTATCAGGACTTCATTAGCTTGCTCAAAAGTCTTTAGCTAAGCTTGGAGCTGAACCCTATACAGCAGGTCTGGGCAACCATTGCAGAGTTCAAGCCCAGCTCCAATCCTAATCAAACATACCTCAACTAGCCAATCAATGTCTTCAATATCACTAGAAAGCTACAGGCAGGTGTGTTTGATTAGGGTTTAAGCTAAACTCTGCAGGACAGTTGCCCTTCAGGACCGAAGTTGCCCAACCCTGGTCTAGTAGTGGCACATCCTGATTTTGAGTTCGACATGTTCCCAGGTCAACACATTTCTTTGACCCTGGAACAATATTTTAATCCAAAAGTTTAGTCTTGACCATATCTCCACACCTAATCCTAACCTTACCCATGAGTAATGCCTAAACTCAGATTTAATGAAACATGCACAAACACCAACTGTAAGCCTAAACTTCACAAAAGCTATAAACTAGTTCTTCAAATCTGATTGACTAATTACAATGTTGTCCCAAAGTCAAGAAAGATGTTGACCTAGGAACACGTTGAACTCAGGTTCAGCATGGCCCTCACAGTTTAAGATTTGTGGAATCCAGTCCTAACCCTGAGTATTAAACATTGCCTTGTAACTGGTTCCATCTTCATCCTGTTGTAATACAAACATAAGTGATCCCTCATAAGTGTGCAGCTGCTTGTCAAAGCACACAGATTTGACAGGTGAGCGATTAAACAGGTGGGAAAAAAAATGCATAGGCTTACCTATCTAGGGACCAAAATATTTTTTAGAAGGTGAGCTCCTCTGCTTAGTAAGCTACCACCGAAACCACCCTAGCATTGTGGTGATGAATTTTGCGAAGAAGTCACTGCTTTCTTCAGCGTAAGAATCTAGTTGACCGAGTTGAGTTGGTTTATGAGTTACCGTCTAACTTTAGCAGATTTTGTGGAGGCTGTGTGCATCCAAAGATTTGATTTAAGGCTTCTACACCAAGGCAATTCACAGATGTGTCTGAAAGGAATAGTGTTTGTCCCTTCTGCAAAACATCGAACCAAGTCAAAAAGAGACTTGCCTTAGATATGAAATCAACATGGTGTTAAAAAGCCATAGCTCAAGAAGCTACTCCACTTTTCAAAGAAAAAGAGAATGCAAAACAGAAATTTAGGCTTTGTGTATGGAAACAGGCCACAAACCTCAAACAATGATTCCCATCAAAATAAGAAAGCAACTTGAATGAATCAAGACCCCTAAGAGACTGTTTTGTTATAAAGGTAATGCAAATCATATAATTGCTTTTATGGTGTTGTTTATGCTTGCGTGACTGCAGAGATGTGTCTGTTGCCATACGTGTCATTTGAAAGCAGTAATGGTAATAATAGTCTCAGTCGAGAGTGCCCATCCTCCAGTGGTTGCGTTAGGCCTTCAGGGTGGCATCTAAGGCAAGTCTGCAGCCATTTATCTCATAAACATGTTTTGTTGCCAGACTGCTTCATAGCACTCCTTTGAAACTGCCTTGCAGGCAGCCGGGAGACATAATAGATCTATCTTTTCCCCACTGCAGAGTTAGAGAGATCTTTGGTGTAAAGTTTTGCTGTTTAAAAAAAAAAGAATGACGCTTGCTGTTTGTTTGTCTCTTTCCTGTTCCCTCTGTCTCACAACAGCACTCAGATTGAAGAGGCTCCGTGGTACGTAGTTGTCAGGAGCGTGTAAGTGCCGTTTTACTATTGACTTGTTTTCAGATTTATCCTCTTTTTTTATATATCCTTCCTTTATTCATTCTCCCCTTCCTTCCTTGTACTTCCTTTTTTACTATCGACCCCCCCCCCGAACACCCCGCTCTTGCCATCCTAGCTTTCCTCATTTCCTACTTGCCTTGTCTTTCTTCCCTCCTTAATACTTCTTTCCTTCATCCTACCATCTTTCCCTCCTTCATATCTTACCTCCATCTTTTCTTTCTATTCTCTCCATATATTTATCCTTACTTTTCTACCTCAGTTTTTGTGAATTTTATGTCCTTCCTTTTGTATTTTTCCCCTTTTTAATTCCTTGTTATCCTTTCCTTTCTGTCTCAGCTTCTTTTTTCTCCCTTGATATCCTTTACTTACTCCATTTCTTTCTTTCTTTGTTTCTCTTTCTTCTCCCTTGCTACCCAATCTGTTCTCTCCATCTTTTTCCTCCTTCCTATTTGCCTCCTTACTTTTCTCTCTTTCTTTCATTCCTCCTTGTTTTCTTTTATTTTCTCTCCATACCTTTCCTTTCTATCCGTTATTCTTTTTTTTTTTTCTTTCTAACTATATCCTTTATTTCTCAGGTCTCTGTAACGTAAAATAAAACCACTGTTCAAACTCTTTATTTGTCATATCATATCTTTTTCCATACATAATAACAACAGCAGATTCTTCATATTAGCTGTATGTTAATCGCATATAAGGCGATGGTTTATTGTATTTTCTTTGTCTTGTGGTCAGAGGTCCATTCACATGCTAATGTGATTATTCTAATAGTGGGCTAATCCTCTTTTGTGCGGGACAAAGCAGCGGGGGGTAGTAGGTAGTAGCCTCTTACATGGCTCTCAAGAGGAGAGGATGGATTCTTCATCATCTGTTATGTTTCTTTCTTTCCCCCTCATCCTCCCCATCCCCAGACCGCCCAAGCTCCCGGTGTCCATCTGTGGTGATGAACAGCAGAACTACACATGTTTCAATGGGGGGAACTGTTCTGACACCAACATGATGTGCGACTGCCTCTCTGGGTTTTCGGGTCACTGGTGATTATTCCTTCTTTATTATTATTCTTTCTTTGTTCACAAGTTCTCATATGTTAATGATGTTTTAGGCTAGTAATTATGGCATACTATTAACCAGTTTTAGAATGTTTTAGAGTCCAAATTTTTTTGTCCAAAATCTTGGCACGTTGAAAAATAAATACAACCTCATGTTGTTTTAATCACGCTTACACACTGCCTCCAAAACTTGCTTCTATTATCAAAAAAAAAACAAAACAATTTGGACCAGGTACAACTGTCTGCATTTTCGCATCCATAGCAAGCATCTTGATAGGAAAGGATGACCGATACGGAAAAACATAAAAGCACATATAAATAAATTTCAAACTCAGTGTGCCAGGACCTATAGAACCAAATATTAACAACAATAATAGCTATAATATTTAAGTTAACAATAAAAAGGTTTTCACTATATATTTGTCACTTAGGTGCGAACTCGAACTTGATGAATGTAGATCCAACCCTTGCTTGAATGGTGGCTACTGCCAGAACATGGTCAACAAGTTCCAGTGCGTCTGTGAAATGACCTTCGCCGGCGAGACCTGCGAAGTCGACGTAAGCGACTTTTACTTTTACATGGCCTCTTTGTTTTGCCAAACCCTTTTCCAATTCCTCTCCTACCTCATTCTTCGCTTAGACGATGAACCAGAGGTAGACTGGGGTGATAATGAGTGAACAGGTCTTTGGTGGAGGCTGATGGAATTGCTTTCAGGTTTATTAAGCTGGAATGGAATACGTCGCTTCAAAAAATTCTAAAATTATATATAAGCCTGTAGATATTTGAAATTGTTTATTTAAATGTAATTCAAGCATTTACCGCTTTGTGCCTTAAGACAACACAGTTTTCATAAACGAGACCGTGTCTAATCCAAAGCTTCTTTTGTTTACTGTACTGTATGCAGTTCAAGTCAGAATCATACACTGATTTCAGGGGAAATAATTTTGAGACCACATTGTGTACTTTTTAAATGTAGCACTGCATAGTTTGTGAATTTGTAATTTAATAAACAATTATTAAATTTAATTTGAACTTCCATTCCATAATTCATAAATCCAGTTTGGTAGCTAATTAAAAGCACCCTGGGGGGAAAAAACGTGTTCTTTCAACACATAAAACACACAAAGTTTATTTATTATATATAACAAATGTGGATTGATTTTTAAAAAGCATTGTTCATTTAATAAGTTCCAAAACAACACAAAACATGATATTTCTGTTTAGGGAAAAATAACATCTAATGTTTGATTTCATCTGTAATTTCTGTCTCATTTTATTTCATGATTGTCCTTTCCGTTTTCAGAACTGATTTATATTCATCAATATCTCAGTATTGATCAACTCATTTTGTATCTAAAAATTAACTACTCATCTGTTAATATGTTTTAAACCATCAGTGTCACAGTAGTTTGTAGTGTTCATCTGTCTGTTAATCTCTGTTAGCATTCTTTGTGTGTCTCACATTCTGTCTTTTAGATGATTGTCTTCAAATAAAACATTTCTCTCCATCCCATCCATCCTCAATCTGTTGTTTGTCCTGCGTTGGTTTTGTTTAGCTGTCTCTCTTCTGTCGTTACGCATCCAGAGACTGTGCCAGTGGGACATCATGCAGGTTTTGAAGAATGTTGCCACAGATTTTGATAGACAGAGCCACTGAACTAGGGGCGGCAGACACATCAAAGACACAACGGCACTGTAAAACCTATGGCAGGTGTGTCGAGTCAGCGATTTTTGTGTAATCCTGACACCATAGGATGTTGAGACCACGCAAAAGTGTGTACTGTGCAAGTTTGAAACAAGTTGGAGAGTTTTTACAGTATTTCAGTTGCTCTGACAGCTTTACTCAGAGTTAAGGGTACATTGGATATACTGGTGATTGCAGGGGAATCACATTGACTTGGTTTACAGTTCACACCTGTGAGATTAGATGCTACTATAAAAAGTTCCGTTCTTTACCGCTTGGCTTCTTTCAAAGTTATATTATTTTATTTGAGAATAAAAATGTGCTTATTGTGTTCATAAGGTATTGCTAAACACTTTTGCTGCTACTGAGGTGGGATATGGGTAAAGTTAGGGGCAAGTTTTGTGGTATGGGTAGGTTTAAGGGTGAATTAAGATATAGGTCAATAGTAATTATGTAATGTAAATGTAATTACAGAAATGAATTACAAATGCAATTACACATAGGCATTTTTATAAGTACAGTGTAAAAATATGTGTGCACAATAAGTGCACTGTATCAAATTATTACTTTAAATATAAGTGCCTTGTAGTTAAGGCCACCAAATGTAAAGCGAGACCAATGTTCTGTTTTTTTTTTTCTTGGTAAATATTTAAATAAATGTATGAAATGATCTGTGATTGTGTTGAATAAATGATATCAGAATGCTTATCAATGTGCAGAAAAGGCCACATAAGTGTCATTTCCTCAAGATGTCCTTATATTCATCTTGTGAGCAGTGTGCAAGTTAAAGATAGCCGCATCCCACTCTTTTAATCCTGTCTAACAGGATAGATGAGGATGAGAGGATCTTATCTCATACTGAGACATGTTACAGTGTCATTCTCTGAGATTGGTGTTTTCTTAAGGACCTCACTAAATCAAAATAAGACTTTTGCCGCTTTTAATTCATGTCTGTTAGTTGTAAAGCTGTAAATCTGGATGTGCAATATTGCAGAAATAGTGAAAAATAACACCAATGCTGCTTTGAGTTCATTAAAACTGTCACATTAGCACTAAAACTTTTTTCGAAAGATTATTAGAGTACATTTTACAATAAAATGTTATTTCAGTCTTTTTACTTAAAAGTTTTAAGTTCAATTCAATGTTACATGTTTCTTTGTCATTAAAGAAATTTACTAGCAATTTAGAGTTAAAATTGTTTTTAAAGTAAATCAAACACAATTTTTGACCTATGTATTTAGATAGATAGACCAATGTTGCTTGAGTGCATTACAGTAAAAAACGGCAGCTGTGAAAAATACAGTAACAACACTGTAGGTTTTACGGTAAGTTAAGTTAAATTTACAGTTAAATAACATATATTCATAAACTGTTATAATGTTAATATACCAAGTAGTGAAATCTGTTTTGCACCTTTGACAAACACTGATAAGCACCAAATACAAGGGGTGATGAGAAAGTCACTTCAAGAAATTTGCGCTTCCTCATAATCAAGAAGGGTGGTAAGGTTTAGCAGATTTGGCGTGCTGTCCGGGGGGGTCGAGCTTGAACCCTAGCTCGGCCCTTGCATGCCCCCCCTCCGGAGGAAGGCGTGAGGGCATCTAAATGGTGGTAGAAGGGGTGGAGGAGGGATGCGCAAAAGGCGAGCTGCGGAAAGAAAGAGGACGGGGCTATTTATAGTGGGTAGAAGAGGTTTATTAGGTGCCAGCTGTGATTAATCGACCACGCTCCTCTCAAAATTAGTTTATTTGCAAAAACTTCACATGATGAACCAAAGCCCATCACAGGCAGCTTTTAAATATGAACATATATAGAAGGTGCTCAGAGTCATTCACACAAACACTAAACACCATCATGGTGAGACTGAAATATGCAATAAACATTAATGCAACATTACATGTAACATACAAGCCTAATAAAGCTGAGACGTAGTTATTTTAAAGTAAAAACATAAAATTCAAACAAAATTTGCAATGCAGGAAATTCTGGTATTGTCAGTTTACAGATTTTTCCTGTAAATTTACGGTAATTTTTTTTTTTTTTTTTACACTGTAGGCTATCCGATGTATCAGGAGTTAGCAAAGGTTAAAAAAGGGTTTTAACTGCAAACTGGTTCACAGGATAACTTTTTTCTAGGTTATTATAAATCATTGAAAATATTTCATACAGTTCTATTACTAATGCAATACGTTTAAAAAAAAACCCCGTAAAAATAGATCATTTATGCAGAGGCAAGGCGACAGGGAAGCAAGCGCAGCTCTTGAGGGCTAGTGTTTTTTTGACTGCTGAAGCATAAATGTGTCTCAGTGTGAGGAATCTGTGGGTCTGTGGTTCTGCTCCACGTCTGCAGAGAAAGTTTGTGTCTTCAGAGTGACAGAATAGTGCTTGGCCAGCAGAAAGGCGCAGCGGCGTTCTGTGTGAAATGCAACTCAGCAGTGCATCGCTGCAGGTCTGAGAAACGAGGGGGAAATATATCGGGAGAAGCTTATCGCAGTGACAGGGTCGTTTGTCTGCTGGAAAGTCTGGCTGTCTCTCTCTTTCCCGCTTTCTCTCACACACATAAAACATCGCCTTCAGAACAGGTGATGAGCTCAGCTCAGAGTTTCTGTGGCCATGAGCTTCTTGCCTGTCTCTCCTGCTTCAACAGATGGAGCCGAGTGTTGGAGAAGGGCTGGGTTGGATTATCTAATTTTGGTCCTAAAGATCAGTCCATCTACTCTATAGTAGAAAGTGTGTGAGAAGCAGCATCTGGTGGTATACACTGATTCTTCAATCTTGGCACTGTACTATCATTTTTACAGCTCAAGCATGATGTACTAAAATAAAACGTTTATATATTTATAATAAAAAAGACAAAAAAAGTCACTATTATTGATATAACTAATTTTGAAACACATTAAATAAGTGACTCTTTGAACAAGTTAGTCAACAGATTTGTTCTGTTGTTTCAAAAGCTGATTGAAACTATATGAGTGAGTCATTGAATCATTTGACTGCTTAGTTCAATACGCAGGCACATTCAGGAACAAAGCAAACTAGCGAGTCACTGAATTATTCAGTCAACAGATATGGTCAAAAACACTGGAATGGTGATTCATGACAATTCATTCAACTGATCTTTTTAAAAACAGTGACTGATTCAGGAACAAAACAAAAAGTAAGTCGTTGAATCGTTCATTCAATTTGTTTAAAAGCGGTTTTACAATCAAGCTCTAATTTTGAGAATTATTCAGTCAATCGATTTATTTACAATAACTGACTCAAACAGGAACTAAGTGAGTGAGTCACTAAACAGATTCTTTTAATACCGGCTTATTTAAGAAAGTACGAGTTGGTCATTGAATTCTTCAGACATAAGATTTTTTAAAAAACAGTGACTAATTCAGAAACCAAACACTGATTGCTTCGGAAACAAAAGTAACAAGTTAGTCATTGAATCATGTATTCAACCTATTTGTGAAGTGGCTCCAAATTGTCAGTAAATTGTTCGTTTCACACATTCAAGAACAAAACAGAAGGCCAATGAGTCAGTGAATCATTCATTCAACAGATTTGTTTAAAAACACAGGAATTAATTTCCAGGAATTAAACAATACGAGTGAGTCATATTGTCATAAAGGTTGAAAAAAGTTAACATATTTACGAATAAAACAAAGTCTGCATTTAATGTGCTCAATTTAAACTTATCATTGATCTTTTGTATAGGCTTAAAAAGAGGAATGCTTTTTTTTTTTTTTTTTAGTAAAGGCTAAGCATCAAGTTTGACTGTGGTGAAAATGTCAAGAGAGGGGGCAGAAGGGGACGTCAGGAGCAGATGCCTGTGCCAATAAATCTAAAGAGAGTAGCTAACTTTCTGAAATACTTTCCAGCATGCGCTGACATAGACTGAGCCAAGAGAATCTCATTGTGTGTAATATGGAACCTATTATACAATTTTATTACGTTACCATGAAGCATCAAATTTAAGTGTATAAATCGCAATGCCATACATGTCTGCTCTTTATTCAATTTAAAATATGACTTTTACTGACTTCTCATCGCTGACTCCACCCTCGTCTTGCTTCCCTCCAGTTGAGTGCAGAGAATGTGTCGTCTGACCTGTTGCTGTCCATCAGCCTGGTGTCTGTGGCCCTGTTGTTGGTTGCTTTCGGTGTGGCCACAGCTTTGGTTATCACGCTGAACCGACGGGCCACACGAGGCACTTACAGCCCCAGTCGACAGGAGAAGGAAGGTTCAAGAGTGGAGATGTGGAACATTGTGCAGCCTCCACCAATGGAGAGACTCATCTGAGCCAAAACGTTGTTCGTGACTTGTTGCGGTTTACAAGGCAATGGAAAAAGACATTTTCATTCATTGATCATGTGGCAGCTATTGTCAGTTAGATAATAGTATTAAATGATCAGTTTAGTTGGACAATCTCCTTCATAATGGATGTTAAAGTTATAATATAATGTGATGAACACCTATTATTGATATATACCTCTGAGAAGCTTTAGGATTTATTGATTGGTGAAGCGTTTTTTTAATTGAAGACGCATCAAGACAATGCTGCTTAACAATCACAGCTAATCAGAAAATATTTAAAGGGTTAGTCGTTCCAAACCTGTAAAAGCTTCGTTCGACTTCGGAACACAATTTATTTATAGATATTTATATATATATATTTTGGATGAAAGTCGGAGGCCTTTGACTGTCCCATTGACAGGGTCCAGAAAAGTATGAAAGGAATCGAACTTCATTCACTAATAATTGCATACGTTTTTGGTATTTGTTCTTAAATTCGTAAATCTGTTTCGAATTTGGAGTCTTCTAAAGTGCCCGCATGCACAAAATTAGTCATTTGCATAATACAAGCCCAAACCAGCTCCATACAAGGGCTTTCTGCAAAGAGGTACTCAAGAAAGACAATTATGGCACCGAAACAAACGACAAAGAAAACAAAGTTTTTGCTGTCGGAGGTGGAAGTTATTTATGTTTGTCTCAGCAAACATATTATAAACATATCTGTTTTATTAATTTTTAATATCTACAGTAGTTACTCTTCACCAACCCTGTAAATAACATGTCTTATTATACGTAGGGTTCTTTATACATGCTTATAAGACCCCAGGCATACATGATTATTGTGTACGTGTGGTATGAGTTGTCCTTAAATTTAGAATACATTTTTGTATACAAGTATTTGATGAATCATGATTTATTCGTGAGAACGTCTGCATGTTTAGTGAATGAGAATTCTTTTTTTTGTTTGTTTATTTTCGTACAAAATGTTATCTTGTCACTTCATAAAATACAGATTGAACCACTGATGGCAAATGGACTATTCCGACAATGTCTTTTATACTTTTCTGGACCTTGACAGCGACATTTGCTTGACAGTGAACGGGACAGTCACAAGCCTCAGTTTTCATTCATTCATTAAAAACTAAATAAAACTGTGTTTTGAAGAAATACAAAGCTTTTACGGGTTTAAAACAACATTTTTTATTTTAGGATGGATTAACCCTTTGATATAGTTCGGGCCAATGTGATTTAAGTGGTTTTGCATCGTGCCTGGTCAGGACTTGTCAAGGTCTTATATTTATGTCTCATTCTCAAATAAAAACGACTTGTGCACATTTTCCCAAGAATTGCATCGTTTTCGATTCATGTATATCTAGTTTTATTGTGCATGTGCGTAAAAGCTTCTCCCAAGTGTGTGAAAGTCTCAGGATTGTTGTTCTTCAAATGTTGTCACTTTAGCTCTGTAATAAAAGACTTGAATTTATCAAATAATTTTCTTCTTCCAACACTTACAATTTGATGCTGTTGTTCTGTAAAGAAAATTGATTTGTGTCAATAGCTCATTAAAACTAGTTATACTGGTCACCTGCTTATTGTATTTTACAAAATATACTTTAGTGATTTTATGGAATGACATGAATCCATGCTAGCAATCAAACAAATCAACCCAGGTAAGTTGTATAGACATATATAATTTATTTCAGTTCACAGTGCATACAGTGGTACCAGTAGTTCCTGTAATAACACGTCAGACTGACCTAATTTGCACTTGAAAACAATTTAACTGCACTGTGAGCATGCGGTGGAGTTCACTCAAAAGCACTTCAACCACCACAAACTAAACTGATCGCATGGAGATTCCACATGTACCAACCAGCACACATTCAAGAAAACGAAGCATGATTGGTGTCTTTCATCGTATTGAACAGAATTAGCTGTACAGACTTTGTGTGTAACAAAATATGGTGCATTGTGTTGAACATTCAGAAGCAGTTTGGAGAGTCCAGTGATTCAGCTACAGCAGCTCCTTACTCAATTTACAAAAGAATTCAACAGCAAAACAGACGGAAGAGGAAGAACGTTACAATACTACCAAGTAAGAACATATGAATGGTACCGTAAAAGTTGACATCATATCTCTTTGTTGATATAAAGAAGTGCGCTCATGCATCTGTAAAGTAACACCAAAACAAATACCACAAAAATCGACATCAATAACAAGAAAGAAGAAAAAGATTTTGGGTAGCACTTGTCTTAATATATGTGGTGACTATCTAGTTTCAAGTAGTGTTTAAATTTAAACAGCGGGTGAACAGTAACTGGATCAAATTGAATGTAACCAAGCGAAACTGTATAACGACCGTTTTCATACAGGTTTCCCAAAAATTTACACAGTTCGTTAAAAAGGAAAATTAAAACTTGGTCGTGTTTATGCTGCAACATCACCAGATTTCAAATAATGCTAAAGACATTAAATAAAATTATTCTCTGTACTTTAATAACGTATATAGAACATGGGTTAAATACCTTTTCGAGGCAAAATTCTAGCTATTCTGAATTTTAATTTATTACAAAAGACAAATATTAAGGTTATGTAAAACAGCGCACACTTATAGACACGGACGACAATGGTAAACAGGACATGTTTTATAAATACACAGTATTAAAAACAATAGAGACAATACGCAGGGAATGCAATGTAAAACTGATCACGTGGGCATTGTGAGACGCTTCAGATGAGTTCATGTGCGCTTGATTGGCATTGAACAGGCTGATGGTCTTTCTTGTGTCAACTATATATCTACAAACAGGTTAGTAGGCGTAAAAAAACGAAACAAAACACTACCGATTTTCCACTATTATTAACTATTATACAGTATTTCAGGTTTCGGTTTTAGAACCAATATTATGTGATTCAGATACCAGAATTAAAAACGCTAAACTAAATACTAAAGTACCTGCGAGACAAATAAGCTAAAAAACCTAAACTTCTCATCACATGCATTCATGTGCGGCCATATTTACTATTATTATTATTATTATGGATTCAAAACGCTGCTCAATAAAAGCAATAAAAGAACTGCTGTCTATGCGTATTTATGAGAGTCCATTTATGAGTTAGAAGGCAGCTGCCTAGCATTTGAAATAATTATTTAAGCAGTTAAGGCACAACCTTGCATCAATAGGGATGGAGGTCAATTTCATTTTAAAACTTCACTTAAGTTACTGATCGTTAAAAAACAGTACACTTATATGTTCCCGCTTACAAGAAATACCTTTGAGCAATGTTAGCAAAAACAATTAGCATTTTAAAGTGTAAAGAATATGGAAGCTTCCTTTTTCTGCCACAGGACCGCAAAAACAACAACAAAGGTAAATGTGATTTTTTTTCATGTTACTCAGAATTGCGAGATGTAAACTCAGAATTGATCCTTCGCAAAGACACATCGCGGATCACAAAACTGACAACGCACAACAGCTACAACAGGGAAGGTATGCAGCAAAGTCTCAGCTTTTACATTTTGCAATTTTGTGAGACATTCCAACAATAAATACTGTTTTGTGGTTCTTTAATGTGTCGTGACAGAGCGCTGTAGTGCTTCAGTTTAAGCGGCACGTGAACCGATAATCTTTGGATATCGATTCGATAATCTCACTTTATTTACTAGTTAATGTACAAAATGAACATCAGAGATTATCTTCTTCAAGTTTAAGTTTACAAACTTGACTCTACTCTCCGGTCTGATTTGTTTGTTCAGTGTTATGATTGGTCAGATCACCAGTCAATCAAACTTGAGTTTACATCTCGGAATTATCATTATTATAGTTTACTTTTTATCTAGATTTTTTTCAAATTATTACTATCATCTTACAGTTCGTAATTTTTTCGTCTCAGAACTGGGAGTTTATATTTCTTAATTTTGATTCATTTTTAATATCTCGCAAATCTTCCTTTTTTTTTCGCAGAATTGAGTAAGAAAATGTCTCAATTGCTTTTTTTAAATCCTGTGATGTCATCAGTGTTGACAATTGTTACTCCAACCACATGTCCTGCATGTCTAGTGGGTACCTTGCTAAAAGTAAACTTAAACCCTAAAAGTTTATATTTAATATGGGTTTTACTAAGCCGATTGATAACACTGATTTTGCATAGTTCATCAAAGACATCTGATTTGTTCAGAGGCAGAAAAAATCTATAGTTTCAGGACAGCTTTGAGTTAAGACGCTATGTAAAAAAGCCTAGCTGGATTTGAGACTGGGTCCTAAACTTTGAATGTTTTTACACCCATATCGTTACCACAGCAGATTACGCAGGAGGGGTGAGGAGAGTCATTAAAGTGTCAGACAGTATGGTGCATGTCCTAAATCACTGCTCAACAACCTAAAAATTTAATTAGCCACTAAAGAAACAAGTGCTGGATCTAATGACCACTTCCTGTTTGGTGTAGCAGTATAGTTTTGAAAGTGACATGAATGAATGAAACAGAAGACGAGGCAAATCTTTCCGTAACGGAAACGATCAGAAAGTTTTAAATGTGCAAATGTTAGTATTCAACGGAAGATAGTTATGCTCATATGTCTATCTAGCTAGAAGGCGAAAGTTTAACTTTGTAAATTGTTTAGCAAGACTCCATGAAAGTAGTTCAGGTAAAAGAGAAATCTGGCTATAAATGAATGCCCTGCATTTGAATATGCCTACTTAACGACTATGCAATATAGTAGGTACATGAAAACTGAACGTGTTGTATTAATAAAACTGTATGCAAAAGCATGCAGATTACTCACTACTTCTTGCAATGTTTTGAAGTGCACATTCAATGGATCATTTATTTTCCCTTGAGGCCACGGAAGAGGAGTCGCAAATGGCAGTAAAGCATTAGTAAATATTGTAAGTCACATGACAATGACAAAAGGGCGGATGTAGTACAACAAACCCCGATCTCACGGCAACTTGTACATATTTTACGAGGTGGCTAATTTGTACAAATTCGTACAACCTCACTCTTACAAATTCGTGCGATTTAAGCTAAATTGTACATATTTTACGAGTTTTACTACACCTAACCCCACCCCTAAACCTACCCATCACAGGGTTTTCGACAAATTAAGGATGTGAGTGAGGATGTACGAATTTGAATGAATTGGCACCTCATACAAATACGTACAAGCTTCTTTAAAAGATGAGAAATTTGTTTCTCGTAAAATATAGTAGATAGTCAGTACTTGTGTGCGAAACGGAGTTTGTTAACTAGAAGGGTTTGTGTTCTAGTATTACATTTCTGGCCGTCGTATAATACGACAATAATAAGGGATTTAAAACATTTATTTATCAGTAACAAAGTATTCCTCTTTGCACTGGGCATCAGCAGCACCAGTATTTTCCACACTTAAATATAAATATACTAAATTTATTAGTCCTTAAAAAATAATTGGGATTTCGGTGTTTTCGCAAAGATTTCGGTTTAAGAAATTAAAATGCTAACATCTCATCTCGGATAAAAGCATAAACCTGAGAAACGTCTTGAAAAAATACTTTTTTTTTTCTAATTTTTTTCAAAAATATAGCAAATTGAGAACCAGCTGTCCACCTAGCCTAGGTAAATATCTCTTTATAAGACGCGCTGCATGCAAAAGATAGTTATAGTAGTAGCTAGCAAGCTACAGTGGCACAGTCACTGTGTGAAAGCAAATTAAATCTGTTTAAGGCATTATACTGAGCTGAGATTTGCTCACTATTTGAATACTTTCGTACGATTTAGTATAAGATACAGGGTTATATCCGTCCCTCATCCACAGTGATTTATCGAAACAGTGATTTGAAACTACGCAAGTGCAATCATCTGCCAAAATAAATAAAACTGGATGTTAAATGCTGACATAAATCCCTTTAAACCTAATTTTCGTACTTTTCAATCACCAGTTATTAATGATACGGTTTGTTGTTTCGGGCCGAATGTAAGAAATAAGAGGACCGAATATATTCACATTAGCTACAAAACATTTTTCCAAACACTTCATGCAAAGAGTGCTGGTGTGACATCAGAGGACAGCGTGAATACGAAAAGAGAAAAGGTGAGTGTTGTGCAATTTTCTCAGGATTTGTCCAGGCTGGTGTTGTTTTGGATGTGTGTGAGCTCCTGATTGCTTTTGTGGGCCATGGTCATGTGACACATGGACTCGATCTCCTCCAGCAAGCCTTTCTCCTGAGTCCCATTCCCTTTTTCTTCCATATTTGTCTCCTGGGGCTGTATTTCCCTCTCCCACGGAACGAGAACCGAAGGTTGTGAGCTTGCTGCCTTCTGCTGGGCATGTTCCTGGGATGGCCTCTGGGTTTTTCTTGAAAGGACCTTCTGTCGGGAGAGGCTGCAGCCTGCTGGTTGTCGGTTGTCTGGGCTCAGCTGGGAACTGTTGGGTTCGTCCGTGTCACAAGGTACCGAGAGTGGAGCTTGGGGTGTCTCAGGAAGAGAGTTCTTCGCATTCTCTTCATTGGCGAGGTCATTAGGAAAAGGAGGACGGAGAGGAAGGGAACAAGAGCTGGCTTGGCGTCGAGGAGAAGGTGGAAGATGCTTACCATTGATGGCGCTGTCGTCTTGACCCATATTCCATCCGCCTTGTTCTCCATTTTCTACTTCACAACTGACCTGGGCAGGACTACTTCCCAGTGGGGACTTGCAATTTTTCTGGAAACAGTACACATGACATGCTCACAAGGCCGTTGTTCATGCACACAAAGCTTTGAAGTCAACATAAAATCTATACCCTATATACTTATAATAGTGTCTTCTGTATCAAATCAAACAATTTTGGAATACTTTAATGGTATCAACTGTTATTTCGTGTTGAAATTTTTGTTTACATAATATAAAGTATGTGTGTGTACTGTGTATATTTGTTATGTACATATAAACACACACACACATGCTTGTATATATTTAAGATTATTTATATTTGTAAATTATATAAATTATAAAAAGATAAATACATACATGTAAATATATATATATATATATAAACGACTAATCACATCCAAAATAAAAGGTGTTTACATTATATATGTGTGCATCCTGTTTATGTTTATCATGCGTTTATGTTACACACACACACACACACACACACATATATTTAACAAGTTATATTAAAATGCACAATTTTCCAATATTTTGATACAAATTTAAAATATTATATACATTACAATACAAAAAATGTATCTAATCTAATCTAATCTAAAAGTCTAATAGTAAAATCTTATTAGATTTATAAAAATATAAGTGTAATAAAATAACCAAGAAAAACATTTTAGATAAGATTTATAAAAATATAATACAAATAATAAATAAAAAATAAATATTTTTTAAATTAATATTTACAATAAATAAATAATACTTTAAAATCTTGAAATAAATAAATACATACTAATTATTAATAAACAATTAAAAATTTAAATGTCTTAAATAAAAGGCATCCCTTACCGTGGTATTGTAGTCTAGGTCTTCCATTGATTTGAAAAAGTCCAGGCTCTTGGCGGCGTACAGTCGCCCTTGTTCGATGTGGGTTGTACTGAGAGAGTCCAAAATCTCCTCCAGCAGGTTCATTTCCCCCGTTTGATTAACTTCAGACTGAAACTCTAAATCAGAGTCATCACTGTCCTCGTTGAATGATGCCACTTCCCCGCTGTCCTCAGAGGATATTCTGTACAAACACACACACACACACACACATACAGACAGACACTTTGTTAACTCAAAAGCCATGTGGTAAAGGAAAAAAAAGCACCAGAGGGCAGTGTTGCATTGACGAATGGATGATGTTTACCCATAAAAGCTGTGGAAAAGACACTGTAATCGAATTTAAAACTCTCACCTGCTGGCTGTGTCGTCATTGTTGTCATTGTTATAACCGTCCGGAAAACACAGGCTCATGTGTGGAGACGACTTTGGATTCTGATGCTAAAACAGAAGACCAAGACGTTAAAATCCCACCTAAAGCAACACATTTCCTGAAAGAAACGTTGCATCTCCTGTCCCCATTATAGAGCGACAACTTTAATTCCTGTCCTCGACTTAGGTGCTCGTTTTGCTAATCCCTCTGCTTTTATAACACACCTGTGTAACACATTTAATTGGCAAATTAAAGAATTGAAGCATTATAAGGCACAGCTTCACGCTGCGGCCCCAGGTTTTAGGGCTCGCCATTAACTAGCCGTCCACGATGCGAACGCGCACACGCAAACGCGCCGCCACTCACTAAAGTAGCCCATAAACTGCCATTTGCCACATTATCAAAGCACGCTACTAAACCAAAGCCCCTTTAAAGAGCCCAAGGTGCGAGAAAAGCGTCACGCTACGTTGCCAACCGGACGGGGTGGATCTGGTCAAGTCTCGCCATAATGGCTTGGCCAAGAAGCTTCTTGTCATTTTGGGTATTGCAGCCCGACGAATGGGTTAATGACCACCCTGTCCATAAAAATAGCTAAGAGATGCGTGTACCGAACACTTTGCCATTGGAATAAACAGGAACACATGTTGGGCGCTGATTGCCCCACTCGCTAGTAGCCGGCAGCTATAATGAAAGCGATTACGGGAGGTTCAGGCCTTGAATCCTCCAAAAGGCTTTAATGGATTCCTGTGTCAGGGCCATAAATCTGGCCGGCAAGCCACTTTGGCTTAGGTGAAGGGACTGGATGCACCTGCGGAACTGTGTCACATTCATTTGGTGTCGGCGGGGTGTGTGTGTGTGTGTTTGTCCTGCAACACTGTTTGCTGTTATGTAGCCTCTCGAGTTGCGGAGCAGGCCGTGTTGTTCAGAGAGCGGCCCCTCTCTGGCGCTTTCTACGAGCGGAGGTGTTTATTAAAACAAGGTGAGCGCAAGCCCTCTGCAGGATGGCAACACCAGGCCTGAATCTCAAACACCTACCGAAACAAAAAAAGCTAACTCTCAACACATATAGTCAGGTATACAGTATGCACTAAAAAGCAGAAACGGCTAGTTAGCTAAAGGCTAATTTAGGCTAATAATTTAATCATTTTTATTCAGATTAGCTGAGAGCTTAGCTCAGAATAATTTTAACCTTAAAAAAAAGTAGTTAGCTTGTGCAAAACCTGCAGCAGGAATGCTACTGATTAGTGGTTGCTAATGTGTTTTTAGCATGTAGCTATGCAGAGGCTAGGTTGTTTTGGTAGTTTCTTAATTAAGCAAATCAAAGGAAGTTCAAATGTAGTGCTCTGCGTAGTAATACAGAAGTAATGCTAGTCATAGCAAATGACTAACTGCACTTCAAGACAACACAGCAGAGGATTCTGGGAAATAGCAATAAGACAAAGTCAGGCCTAAACTTTGCTGGGATACTTTTAGCATTCTCAACACACTCAGCTGAGGAAAAAGAACAAAATAATAAAAGAAGAATTTATTTGTCAGCTAACTGGTTTGCCGCCACATTTCTATAATGGTTGCTAGTACATCGATTTGTGGTTGCTAAAGTGTTTGGACAGTTTTTTTTAATCTATTTATTATTATAATTTTTTCATCATGTTGCTTTGCAGATACTAGGGTGTTTTGTAGGCCGATATTTAAGGTTATGGGTTAGTAAGGCTGCATGATTAATGCAAGACTAAAAGCAAAATAATAGTTACATAAAAACAAAAAATAAAATTTTAGATGATATTGTACTGTTGTAAAATAAAATAATAGTAATAAATATGATTACATTTTAATGTATAATGTATTTAATTGATTTTTAAATTTTCTTTATTTTTTAATTGAGTAGTAATTAATATTAATAATAATAATAATAATAATTAAATAAAAAATAAAAAATATTATTATTATTATTATTATAACAATTATACTACTACTACTACTACTACTACTACTAATAATAATAATAATAATAATAATAATTAATAATAATAATAATAATTATTAACATACTGACGGTCAGTCACATTTTTAAATAAATAAATGCACACACATACATATGTACAATTTTAAAATCAGAAAACCAATTACAGACAATAACGCTAATTACGCTCTAGGATGACACAGCGGAGAATGCCGGGAATAACATTAAAACAAAGTCGGCTCTAAACATTACCGTCCCCTTCATTCTTTCCAAACTAAGTCGTGCAACAAAGTCAAAGGCCAGGACAAGAATCAGGATATGAAATAAAATAATAAAAGCCATTCGAGCCACTGTTCCGAGACGAGCCAAAACCGCCGATTTGGAAAACAAGCAGACATGTTCCTATTTGCTTCTTTTACGTGTACCCTAAATCAGCACGGACATATTGAGCCGCCGCAGGTCAGCGTCTGCTCCTTAAACTGCCTGCTCAAATCCACACGGAAAATGGGCTGTCTTCAGTTGAAGCGGCGAGCAGACATCACGCTCTTCAACGGAGACTTTAAAACCGTTAAAACTTCATCTCTCTTGTCAGGGCAGGCTGTTTTAAGAGAAAATCCCATTTTGCTTCTAGCGTGGCCAAGTTGTAAGAAGCGGCAACAGGGCTTTACGTTGCAGCCAATCGTCTCGTCGATTTAATAGCCAGGCTTACATTATATATTTCACATGCTATTTCAGACCAGGCACTGATCTCATGTGCTTGGCAGGGTACGGAAAGGGAAGATATGCCTGGAAAATGCAAACAAAACCCCTGCGCCTCCGAGCCAAAATTTAAGCCAGCATCTGCTGAGCTATTCAAGCAGTTCTCCTTTAAACAAAGCCCAGGACCCCTTCTCAGACAACTTCCCTCCAACTGGCTCCGGCTAAAAGCAACTTTCCGAATATCAGAGAGCAGGAGAGCACAAGAAAAGATGCGTGCGACGTTCGCGAGCATCCAGTAGGTGGCACTTTGGTTACAGCCGAGAAGCTTTCCTCTCCTCTTCTGTGAGCTTTGCATCTCCGTCTCGTCGTCTCATGCAGATGTGCGGCTTCTCTCTGTTTGCAGCGAAACGTCCACCGGCCAAAAGCGCTTTCTCTCCATTTGTACGTCAATGTTTTTTGACACCCAACGAATCCATCTCAAGGCTGGCAGTCCTCCAGACCTACGCGGTTTCACAAAGCTCTCACTGGGAGCTCTATCTCACACGTTCTCACATTCACGCATCCGTACAAACAGCCATGAACCTGCGTGAGATGAGCTTCAAGAGAACAAGCCTTATCTACATGCATAATTTCAGATTAAGACAAATGCTTTTAAGAGAATTTTAAAGTCAACCCATTTTCCTTCTGTGGGTCATTTTTGATTGAAAAGCTAGAATTACTTTGCTGAAAGAATACAAAATTTTCTCTTCTTTGAAATAGTTTACAATATGTACAATAATGCATATTATAAGAATATTATTGGTTACATCGACAACACATGCTGATTGTAAAATCTATTATTTCACAATTGACATTTTTTCACTCCTCTTTAAAAAACATAAATAAATATGGGTTACATGAGATGGATTGGAGGTGAATGGAATCTATAAACATTAAAAATATTGCTGATCAATGATTAAATCACAACCAAAATATTTTTTGTTTACATATTATATGCGTGTACTGTATATATATATAGTATATATTATTATATATTATAGGTTATATTATAACCTATTTTTAATAAATACAATCATGCATGTGTGTATTTATATATACAAATAAACAGCACACATACATAATATACCAAAAGTTTATTTTAGATGTGATTAATCGCGATTGACTACTGCCCAGCGCTAATTAAAATAGTCATTAAATTTGAGCGCTAACATTATTAGTGTGACGAAAGTCACAAATAACCTTTTCTGCATAAAGTTAAATCCATTTTTGCATTGCGGCAACAAAATTTATTTTCGTTGTTAATGACATCGTAACAACTAAAATGCTAAAAACATCTTTTTGCAGCTCCAAATATACATCTTCCCATTCACTGTAAGTTTCACACCATAACCTTGATTTTTTGTTTACGAGGCATGAGTGGAATTTTAACATATTGGCCACAAACGCAGTCAAATGAGCTTAACTTGAACCTAGAACCTGGTTTTGAACCTGGAATACTTCTTTAAGAAAGTAACTCATATTAATTTTCAATTCCACGACTTGAAGAGTTCCGCAGCTGTAATGTAATCATGTTTACAGTGGTCACTGCTTAGGGCGCTATGTAAATGAAGGTGGAAGCTCATAAGCCGGAGCAGGAAGTGTGTATGAATTATACACAACTTGAACAGAGCTTTTTGGACTCTTTAATATGCAGCGCTGCTGAACTGGCCACGGCTATAGGGGATCCATCTGCCGGCTTCATCCAGAGAGTGTGTGTGTGCGCGTGTGTGGAGTCATTCCCCAGAGGCTGTGTGCCACTCAGAGGAGGCAGCCGCAACACACACACACATTCACACACACCCATAGCTTCAGTCGCGGGGAATAAGCAGGAGATAGAGATCAGCTCCACTCTGCCCCAGGCCCTGCTACTGACACCCAGTCTGGCTTTCACAGGCCCTCAGGCTCGACCTGAACACCAGCCCCTTATACTGTACACCGCATGGATTCGGCACTGAGAGCCAGACTCAGAAAACACAGCTCAACTTTTCTGTGGGAGCAGCAAGTGTTGTTATAGCGTTTGAGAAAGTGCACTGAACTCATCAAACAAAAAGAATGTATAGTATAAAAAAAAGGATACGTAAAAATAAATAAATACAATAAAATATAATTTACTTTAAGGTATCTTTGCTACATGTACTTACGATTATATTAACAACAAATCATGCATAATTACATGCAAGTGATCCCAAACCGAACCCTAATCATATTATAAGTACATATAGTTAATTATGATTCCTCTGTACATAAATATGTAATTACATTGTAACAAGGACAACTTAAAATAAAGTGTAACCTAATACATACATAAACAGATAGATAGATATCTACAAATGGATAGAAATCTATAAACCAAAAATAATCTAAATAAAATAAAAATGCAAAAAAAATTATAATAATACAAATATTAAATTGAGTATTAATAAATTACAATTTGTATATTTTCATTTATAATAATAATAATAATAATATGAATAGTAATACTAGTAGTATCAATAACCTTGTTTATTTAATTTTGCTAATATTTTTGCTAATATCATAATGTAATGCTAATATTACAATACAGTTATTTTTATTTTCATAGTCCCTAATCACAAGAAATATATTCATTAAATTCTGATTTGGTTGATTGCACTTAAAAATCACAAACCAACACTAAACTGCTTTCGTTTTCCCAGGCAATTGATTTCCCTCATAACTGAGCTGGTTTCATTTCTCTTTCACATAATGAAAGAAATTCAACCTAAATCAATATTTCATATCCATTTATTTATTTATAATGTAAAGTCTTTTATTGCACTGAGGTCCTTATCACCTGTCTGGGTTTAAGTCCTTTAACAAACAAACAAAAAAAAAAATCCTCCTTTTTTGCTTCACAAATTTATTCTGTTGATCATTTAATGAATCCTAAAAATATTTCTTTTAAATCATAAAATGCCCAAAAAAAGTACTTCTCGTTTTGCAGGACGCTTCAGGTCTCATTATACTGTAGCATTTCTCCCGTTTTAATGAACACCAGCAGAAGTCCGTTAAAGAAAAGAGTGAGCTGGCCTGCCGCTGAGACCCCCGTCACCCGGTGCTCTTTTGTTCTCTGTTAGACGGTAACGATGACTGAACGGCGGAGCGGATTGATTTACTCATTGATCGCATGGAGGCTCTTTGTGGCCACAAACAGCAGAACATGCGCATGTATGTGATGAGTCTGAGAGCTGTGATAAACCCGAGGGCTTCCTCTGGGATGGGCGAGTGGCGGGAGTCGACCGCCACCTTAAGAAAAGCCCTAATTGGAGGACCTCCGTCTCCACACCTTTTCACGCCGCCTATTCTGTTCTCTCCAGCTTTCCCCGACAACAAGGATGCAACTAATAGCCGCGCTAATTAAGGGCTGGATGGAAAGTGCAGACGGGGAGGGATCAGGCCAGCCGTGGCTTTTGTCCAATGCCCTTCTGACACGGGGCGTGGAGGTGTGAGCATGTAAGGGCACAAGGGCTGGCTGTTCATGCCGGAAGTGCAGCGGAAGCGGGATATTTTTACAGCTAATCAACACTTGCACCATTCAGCTCTGCATTTTTGATCAACATTCATGTTGCTGAGCTACAGTTGTTGAAAGCCTCGATAGAAAGACAGAATATTAAGAAAAGGTTCTTTCTTTCGTGATACCGCTAATGAATGCGCCTCTGAGTAGGCCAGTTGTAATTGGTATGGAGCTGGAATTTTTTTATATGAAGTATCTAGCATTTTGAAAAAAACGTAATATTTTCTAAATGAAAAGTGAAAGTGCTGTTGCGAACTTGATACTGGACACTAGTTGACTGCTCTTTGTTTTAGTCTCTGGTCTGCATTAAATAATTAATTAAATTAGCATTTAAAAGTTTCTAAGGAACTTTGTTTTGAAGGAACTTTAATAAAAAAATTATATATATATATATATATATATATAAATTTATATATACTGAAAGCAACAGTAAATATTACTACTTTAAAGTTAAGTTTATAACTTTCTGTGGAAAAAAAAAAAAAAATCTTTTTTTTTTTAACATTGATAAAAAATAAATAATAATAAAAAATGAATCAGCAAATCAATTTAAAAGATCATGTGAAACTAAGTAATTTTTCCATCACAGAAAAAAAATGACTTTTTAAAATAGTAAACATTTTTTTTAAGTTGTAAAAATATTGAAATATTTTACGCATTTAAATTTTTTTAGTAAATAAAAAAGCCTTGGTGAGCATTTAATTAAAAAAGAAAAAAAAGAAGAAAAAAAAAACTTACCTGACCCTAAACTTTTTAATAATACTTTAAAAAAATGAAATAAATACATATATATTTATATGTATAGACACCTTCAACTTCTCTCATTCTCATAGTTTATTCATTATAGTTTAGAAAATGTTATTTATGTTTATAAATTATAAGAAGTCACAGTTAAACTTTATCAGAACAAATTCCTCACTGTTAGTATGACAATATTTATACAACAATCAATAATTTGTTGGACCACGCTTAAAAATGCTTCATTTCGTGCCTGTGTTGTAAAAAGTTACATTTGCATTTATAACATTAGCACGAAAAACACTTAAACATGGTCAGGTTAAAGTGTTTTTGGTACCAAATTTGTATCAGTTTTACTTATTTTTGGGTAATATGTCTACGTTTGTATTCTGCCATCTTTACTTAGATCAACAAACCAGCCCCTGATTTCACAGACCAGGCTTAAACCTAGTTCTAAACACATCTATCGGTGCCGGCCCAAAGAGTTGTGGGGCCCTAGGCAAGATAAAAAGAATAAATAAAAAATTGGGCCCAGTGTAAAAACAGTGAGAAGCAAGCACAAAAAAAGACTATTTCAACATATATATGCTGCTGAATAAACACGTAGCTAGCACAATCTGAGCGGGTAGCGCAAAACATCAGAACTTTGACAACAGTTATGGATATACGACTTATGAAACATATCAAGCTTAAGATTCATATTTACTGTACATGTGCTTAAAATACCACTTTAATGAGCTGTCCTGTCCCACCTGTACTGCAACCCAGTTGTGATGGATATATATATATATATATATATATTACAGCATGTACTTGTGAAAATGATTAGGCTATAGGCTAACATACCACATATTGATGTGCTTGAGGTTTTGTGTTACCTATGTTTTGTCAATGTTCTGTCTGTCAATTCTTTTTAACGTATCAAAGTGTTACTCTAGTCTTTATCACTTTATTAAATTAAGCAAAACAAAAAGACAGTGTTTACTTTCAGAAGCCGTCACATTTAGGCTTTCAGTAAGTGGTCTCCTGCCTGAAAACTCACTCAGATATCAAAAAATGTCAGGAAACGAAACCTCTCGCCATTTTGTTGGGTGATATTTGACACTATATATGTCACTCTTATTCAGTACAAACTATGCTATCTTTAACTTCAGGGGTTCAATCTCTCTTCCAATCAAAACAGAGCTCATTTAAATGTAGATCGGTAACGTGAAAAAAGCATTGATTTAATGTAAGGCCAAGACAGAGATTGTAAAATGGGCATGAAACACTAAAATAGGGTGTAGGATATGGTCTTTTTACCTAAACAAATTATTGATACATCACAGACGCATCCTTATTTCCAGTCCAAAAACTGGTTTTGTGAAACAACCGCGGCCTATTTCGGCTGGAAATGGAGGCAGGCCAGTGAATAGTATGAATCCAGGCCACCTCCTGCGTCTATGGGGGGCTCACTGCTTCCCTGCCTAGGCTTGGCAACACATCACTGCATCACACACGAAAGACACACACTACACACGGACGCTTTAGCCACAGCTGTCAATCAAGCCGCCCCACGTCGGCTTGGACTTACTGGTGTGCAAATGGACGCTTCTTTCAGGAGGTGGACTGTCCGTGAACCCCTTCCTTCTATATGTGTGTGTGTGTGTGTAAAAATGTGTGTACGTGCTCACCGCTTTTCTCTGAAGTCTCCTGGGTGAGAGGCTTTTAGTGCTGGTGGGAGAACCTGCACAGTACGGGCTTTCCTCCTCTTCAGCGTCCTGTCGCGAATCAAAAAGAAAAGGAGACTGTGAAATCATGCATAGTACCGTCTTAACATGTTTCTGTCGCTGTTTCTTCTTTAAAAATGTTATGTTTTACAGAAGAATTCTTTAGGTTATGGACATTTTTGGGTGAAACCAATCATTTCAAAAGGAATTTGTGCTTTCGGCAGGTTTGTGTGAAAATTAAGCTACTGACACAATTGATAAAGTCTTTTTTGCCTGTGAAATGTCCGTGAATTTTCGAAATAATTTCACAAATGTGACTGGAATGCCATTTAAGTACCATGCTGAGAAACAAAAAAACGAAAACAAGAGAGGGAAACTATGAAATCTCAAACAATGAATACATGCACATTTTTATCATGCATAATTCGTCAGTTTGTGGTACTAGTAAAGTAAATCGATTTTGTCATTTAGTAAAGGAATAGTTTACCTAAAAAAATAACATTTCATTTACTTGCCCTCATGTTGTTCCAAATGTAAATAAGATATGTTAAAATTATGTTAAACATAAAAGAAGATATTTTGAAGAACCAAACAATTGCTGGTTATCTTCCACAGTAGGGAAAGAAATAGTCACAAGTCAATGGGAACCATCAACCGTTTGATTACCAGCATTGTTCTAGATATCATCTTATATGTTCAACACAAATAAATGCATGCAGGTTTGGTATGACATTAGGATGTGAGCAAATGATGACAAATCTTTATTTTTGGGTGAACTATCCCTTTAAGGTGCAATCGCATTTATCATTGCTCTGTGGCAAAATCTTTTGAGAAATATTGCAAAAGGGATTTGCATGATTTAGTGCTTTTCATGAGATCAACAAGTTCCCTATGCAGATTTCACTTAGTCATACTAATTTTTATTTGTGTTCATCAACAGAAAACTATTTACAGTGGGCATTGAAAAATTGTCTTGCAGAGAAAAACAAAACAAGAGAAAATGAAAATACCTTCGTAATATTTACTAATTTTTATTGTGTTCGTGAGTGTGCGTTATTCGAAAAGGTTTCCAATTTCTTCCCAAATATTTTAGTTTCACAGAAAAAGTCAGATGTAGGTAATTCATACAAATTCATGCGAATTGGCAAAATTTTGCAAAAATCGTACGATTTTGTACAAGTGAGGTTGTACGAATTTGTACAAATTAGCCTGTGAAATTTAGGGGTGAAATTCAGTGCAGTGAGTGTAAAAAAGTACATTTTTATTTAATTTCAAGTTAAATGTGACTTCTCTACAAACCAAGCGTTTCACGCACTGATAATAATTTTGTGACATCTAATGTCACAACACCTTTCCTCCATTTAGCATCCTGCTGAAAAGCCAAAAAAGAGAGGTAAACTGAGAAATCGCACAATACCTGCACTCAGTTTTATTATGTGCAATTTGCTATACTACAAGCCCATTTGAACCATGTACCACATGATTATTTATACGAATGCAGGCACACCCAATAACACCCACTCATTTGAGCACCGTCTTGTTTAAATCTGTTTCGGTTTAGCTGAAGCAGAGCAGACAGCAGCAGCGTATCAACTGAGAGAGGTCTCATCTCCTCTGGGCCGCCTTTCCGAGCTCCTGGCCTGACAGTTCACGCCACAATTGCCTTATCAAAGACATCAGTGTTATGGAAACATACATCTCGTTACATTAGCTTTGAAGAAATCACTCGCTCACTGATGAAATATGCAAAAAAAATATGAAAGGTGGTGCTGGGGGGGTGGGTGACATGACAGCCCATCGCCAGAGGCGCACTTGTTAGAAATGTACACTGCCGAACAAAGCGCTAAGCAGGTTTCACAAGCCATTTAAAACCCAGAGCGTGAGCCACGGGTGAAGTCACGTGATCCATCTTAAATAGTGTGTGTGCATGTATGAGTGTGAATGTGAGAGACGGTGAGCTGCCTATCCAGACAGCATTTCTGGGGATCGGAGATGCTTTCGAACGCGCAGAATGGACGCTTCTGACAGGACGAGAACTCTGAATAACTCACCTTTTGTGTAATCTTTTCCTTCATGTCGCGTATTTTCCGTTTCGCGTGATCTTTGGCCTTTCAAAGAAAAGAGAAACAGAAAAATGTAGAAACCTGCATGACTAATATACAGAAGATGTTTTGAGAAATGTTTCTCCATACAATGGAAGGCAATGGGCTTCAAGGTTGTTTGGTTTCCAGTGTTCTTCAAAATATCTTTTATGTTTCACAGAAGAAGGAAAGTTTTGTTGTTTATTAAGCTGCAGCAAAGGAAAGTTTGGTCACTCAGCGGCCATATCTGCAATGCCATCTAAATGAATGGGGGAATCCTCAAATCTCAAAAACGGTTTGCCATATTCACAAGTAAATTATTTATTCTATGCAAACCAGAGTTTCTAATAGCAGCTGCAGCGAAACACTGACGCTACTAATCAGCGATTGGCTTTATCATTTAAAAGGCGAGACAGTTGCTCCCATTCATAAGTAATAGCACTGAACATCTTTGCATATCTACAATCTTCGGCTGTGGTGACATTTATCATTGCTTGGAAAAATTTAGCAGGATATTTCAATAACTTGCTAGAGAGCAAAGAAGTTCTACGCATGTTCGTTTTAGTCATGCAAATTTATCGGGTTGACCAAAACAAAGTTGCACGGTTCATTTAATACATGTTTTCAACAGTTAAACTTTGGCAAAATTGAGACTACATTCTGTTAATGTGACTGCATTTTTAGGCTTATTACTACATAATAATTTAATCAACTTTAATTCATTCAAACTGAATTATCTGCCAAGTTCTTATCAATAGCACTGCAAGAGTTCAGTGAACTGCTAAATGTGGGCCACTTTCACTTCCAAATATTGTGCTTACAAAAATTTCTAAATTGACCAAAAGACACAAACTTCTGATATCAGACTCATATTTAGAGCTACTGGAATACTTATTACAGGGTTCTTACACCTTTTCCAACTTCAAATTCCAGCACTTTTCAAGCACTTTCAAGGTGCATTTTTATGCTTTTCC
>JAUCMS010000049.1:11762779-11781297 GCA_032357445.1 Enteromius radiatus | reverse complement strand
AGAAAATAAATATATAAATGCATTTACATGTAAATACTTTCAAAATGTAAACTGTACGTGTGTTTTAATATAAACATAATAAATAAACACAGCATAAACACATATATTATGTAAACAAACACTTTTATTTTGGATGTGATTAATCGCGATTAATCATTTGACAGCACTAGTATTCAGTCATTATTCAATGGTATACTAAAAATCCATATGAAAAAACTTCTCACTGTTCTCAGGTCAAATATTTCTATGCGATTAATTTCGATTAATTAATTACAAAGCCTCTAATTAATTGGATTATTTTTTTAATCGAGTCCCGGCCCTAATATATATATATATATATATATATATATAATGTATGTGTGTGTATCTATATCTACATAATAAATATACACGGAACACACATATATAACATGCAAACAAAAACTTTTATTTCGGATGTGATAAATCGCTATTAATAGTTTGACAGCACTAATTTAAATTACGTTAGTTTTTATTTTTATGTTCTTTTGATTCTTTTTTTAAAAAGTGAAGTCATATACATATATATATATATATAAATTTAAGTTGATTTGAAGTAACTATAAAATTATAAAATAAAAAATAATAAATAAAAATAATTACTATTTAATAATCATTATTAATAATAATTAAATTAGATTAATTTCAATAAAAATATACGTTTTATATTTCTATATAACATACATAACAGATGTTCTACTATATAAATATATAAACATAAATAAAAAATAAAAAAATAAAATAATTATAAGTAATTGAAATATCACAAACTATTTAAATTATACAGAATGAGAAATAGAATACATATTAAAAAATTCTATCATGAAATACATAAAAAAAACAAATAAATAATAATAATCTAAATTACATGATTCCAGAAAGTTCTCCATCTCTCTAAAATTAAAATTATATAATAATTTAAATATATTCTGCAACGTTAAATGAACATTACACTTCGATCTGTCAATTGATTCCTGCCGTCTAAATTCAAAGACAAAGCCGGTGACAAACTTCAATTAAATAATCAGGCTCCACAAGCGTAGCCAATAATTGATCAGTCAGACTAATTAACCACCAGTCTTTTGAGTACCGTTAACGAGATGTGAGATGTGGGGGGGGGGGAGCATCAGAGGGGAGCTTAGCTCTACAGGTGATAAACCTATTTGGCAGTGACATTTTTTAGTGTAAAGTCATTCAGCCTATGATCTGATCAAAGGGAGACTCCCCCATTGGGTCCAATTATAACTATGCTATTGTAGGAGGTGGGTAGCGAGGGAGAAAGAGGGGTGGGGGTGGGTACGGGGGGGGGGGGGAGGGTGAGTTATGTTGAGTTATGATATTCATAATCTATGCAGAGAGGCCTTTCCACTATAGGTCTTCTCCCCATAGCTGTGATCTTTTCAATTTACATCAAGCGAGGATGGCTGAGGATGAAAGTGCAGCCTCCGACCCGCCGAGCCCGTGGAGGGCAAACACAGGGCCTCATTAAACTCTACTGCATGGACTCCCCAACAGGGTTTGAAGTGCGTCAAGTAAAGAGCACGGGGTCAGAGGTGGCCCTGGAAACAGATCTCCATTTAACTCACCAGCTGGAGATGATAATTAGCAGGTGCATCACTGTCTCCTGCTCTAAAGGATGAGACCGTGGAGATCTGCTCTGCGGTGGGCTTCTATTATACACCCGAGTTTCAACAGAACACCACTTCTGAGACGCGCAGTCACTCACACACACACACACACACACACGCATGCCTCCTCGAGAGCTGAGCTGTTTATGGTCAAGGGATTTTAATTCATTGAACTGGACAAGCCGCGGACAGGCGCTACACACAGGCATATCCTCACACATATATTTTACACTACTTCTGCCAGGCTTATAAACCCAGATCTGATGGATTTTACAGCTTGACTGTTTAGAGCGAATCGTACATATTACAAGAAAACTGTCATATTTTTATATTAACACTTCTAATTGTAAGAGAGGGGGAAAAAATACATATGCATTGATCAAAAAAAGCATTTAAGAATGATTTAATTACGCAAATGTATCAGCTCGTGATATTGTCGGGTTACGCTGTGACCCTTTTGGAGCATGGCTGAAAGATTTCTTCTTTTTTTTTAAGACAGAGGGAAAAATATGTTTTGTTAAGGATTCTGTCCAGGGATGGAAAGCCGTTGGGAGGCAATTAGAGGACTACAAAGAAAAAAGAAATAGATATGAAAATCTTCTGCTTTCTTTTGATGTGCAGTAGGCTGAAAAGTATATGTACACGCTGAATGAATTCACATGCTTTTAGAAAAGCACGAAGACAAAGCCAAAGCGTGTTTTAACTGTAAGGCTTAAGGAGCGCTGACAAAACGCAGGTCAGTGTCTTCGTCTTAATATGCAACATACATTTAAAATATACAAATAAATGATTGTTTTTAAAAATTGTTATAAAATTGAACTTTTTTGTTATCAGATACAAAAAATGCTAAATGATTTCTGGCAAAATGTAAATCGGTGTCTTCTTAATATACAACATATATTTAAAATAAACAAATAAATAAAAATAATCATTATAAAATAGAACTTTTTAATCAGTCATCATTCAAAAACGCAAAAATATTTCTAACAAACTCTAGGTCAGTGTCTTCGTGATATGCAACATTTAAAATAAATAAATATTTGTAAAATAGAACTTTTTGTCAGTCGTCAATCAAAAAAAAAAAAAAAAATTCTGAAAAAAAAATCAGGTCAGTGTCTTCTTAATATACAACATGCATGTAATATAAAATATACATTATTAATACACAATATACATAAACTTGATATTAAATAAAACATTTCAACAAAAATAATTTAGGGATGTTTTCTGATAAAATACAGGATTCGTGATATTAATACACAGCTAACATTTAAAATAATATATACATTTACACATACACATTATATATATATATATATATATATACACACACACACACACACACACATACACACACACTAAAATTAACAATATACACACACACAATATAAAATTAACATTTAAGCAAAAAGAAATCAAATAAAATATGGTAAAAAAAAAAAGTATATATAAATGAGAGATGATCTAAACTAAACTGAACGAAACAGTAATAAAAATGAGGACTCAGTAGTGTTCACTAGTTAGCATTCACAAACCAATTATCATCAATCACTGCTACTTCATATGCTAACATAAGCATGCTGATTGTGGAAGTTATTCAATTTTGGCATGTGGAAGATGTACAGCAAGTCTGTACAAAAAAAAACCCAAAAAACTAAACTATTAAACCCTCCTAAAATTGATTTTTCATTACTTATGAATGTATTTAAAAGCGAAAAAAAGTCTGACTGTAAAATACATTTGAGTGATTTTTACAACATCTGCATTTGATTTCAGTCTAACACAGTGCCTTCAGAGTCCAAAGCAAAAAAAAGGACAGTTATTGTTCAACAGCAGACCAATAACCTTGAGGGCTGGACACTGCATTAGTCCACTCGGGCCGGAAATGAGCCCCACCTGTCCCGCACACTCCGGCCCAACAAACCGATCCTTTAACAGGCTCCAGAACGGGGTTTGATTTGCGACGCCCTGGAAATAGACCGAGCGCCGAAGAACGCAACATTCCCACTTTCCCCAAACGGTAATTGTTTGGTGTGTCAGCTGATGTAGTGCTTGTTTTTGTTTTCTCTCGAATCCCAATTAAACACCGTGCAGACTGATCTCAGAGGAGGCGCGCGGATATTGCGCTCTCTCTGATTAATTTGTTAACCTTCATTTGGTAGCTTAATATACACAAGGTGGGTGTGCAAACTCGAATTTTCACTGTTGATTGAAACCGTAAACGATCAAACGCAGGAAGTACAAATATAAGTTGTGTGGAAGAGACGAAAAAGGGGAGACAACCGGAATGACACGAGCAGCAAAGAAAAGTAAACAATAGATCTGGCGTAACTCAAACAAAAGTAATAAAGTCAAAAGGAATATTTTATCAAAACCGTCTCAGGATTGATACAGGACCTGTGAACACAGAGAATCGCATCCAAATGAGACTCCAGTGCTGTTTGGTAGCACAACGGATTCATAATTTTCTATTTTTAGAGAGTTTTAATGACTGCTCAAGTAAACACCCCATACTCTGCTACCAAATCCAATTATAATTGAATAATAATAAAAAAAAAAACAATAAGAAACAGTTTCACAATGTTTGAGAAGGAGGAAAACACCTTCATTTATTTGTGAGAGAGCAAACTCTCCTTTTAAACATAATTTCGTTTCTTTTCCGCTTTTTTTTTTTGCGAACTCAACAACCCGTCATTAAAATCCCCCCGAATATTTATGAATTCAGCAAGCAAACTTCAGCAACAAATATCTTCTAAAACAAAGAAAATCTAGTTAGGAAAATAAAGTTAGACATGAAAGCGATCGCAAAGTCACTTTATACTCACGACACTAAAAAGTAACGTTTAAAGCGTCAAATTTCCTTCGAACCTTCGCGTGACACTCGCAGTGATTAAAAACGCGACCCCCAAAAAAGAAAAAGCACAATCCGTGGACTTTCAACCCCATCCCATCTGATGTTTCTAATAAAAAGGCATGTTTGAAATCACTCTCGAACGCTCGCCACATCCTCTCAATTATTATCTCTATTTGTAAAATCCGTAGGTTTGCGCGGAACGGAATTGCTACTGGCGAGGTAGCATTTCTAATAGTCAATAAATCTAAAATATTATGTGTGAAATTGGGGAAAACTGCCATTAAGTGACAGACAGCGGAGAGCACAGCATAGGGTCCCGTCTGAAAAAAGGGGCCAGGTAATTCGGGACAACTGTCACCCCTGACCCGTCTGAGAGAGGGTCTAGTGGTCAGACTCCCCCAATAATAAAGTCCACATGGTAAAAAAAAAAAAAAAAAAAACCCTTCAAAACACTTAATTAGATGAATCTCAAAAGGTTCGGCTTGAATCAATAATAGACTTCGGAGGAAAGAAAAGAAAAAAAAAGAAACGCTCCAGGGTCAGCTATATTATATTTTGCTTTATAGTTGTAAAATGTATTGATTTCTGTTTTTTTGGAGGCTGGAATAAATGTATAAATGTGTATTTAAATAATGAAAAGATAAAAAGTGATTCAAATTAATTGATTCAATTAAACCGAATCAACTTGGTTTGCAGCAAACGCCATGTGACAGACGATTTAAGAAAAATAAACCCAGAGCTTTTGCTCGATTTAAACATATTCCTTGAGTTATGAATTTTAATATCCCCAAAGGTACGATAACCAGAGGGAGAGGAAAAATGAATTTTTGCGGTGATAAATATATTATTGTAGGTGACATTTACATTCAGGTGGGGTAATTTAACATGATATGCAGAATACGTTCTATCATTAGTCAATGAAAAATTGCGCGAGAGGATCAAAGCAAACATGGAGCTGCCACTTAATTTATCACGCTACGAAGACAAAGAGGTTTTTTCTTTCCCCTCCGTCAGTTTCAAAAGACCCGACTCCTTTTTTTCCTCTCTCTTACGACGCTCTGGGTTTGCAATTTAATTTACAAATGGGATGCCAGTGCTGAGATGGCATAACAGAACAGGCTGGCTTTTTCTGCTTGGACAGACAGCAGCGGGATCCACAGAGTCATATAGGAGTGTTAAAACACCCCCCCAATGGGACAGAAAAAAGACGGAAAAAAAAAAAAAAAACACAACACAAACACGTTTCTTTATGTTCAAAAGGACAGATGACAGACGTGTTTCTGACCCCGACGCTGGATGCACTTCCTGTTGCACTGACCGTGCCACCTAAACATTAATTAAAGAGAGAAGGCGCTGGCAGGTGGCAGAAAAGCAGGATCTAATAATTGGCCCCCTTCTTCCACACGCCTTCAGAAAATCCAGGACTTATAGAGAGATGTGCCACTGGGCAGGCAGAAAGAAGATAAGATAAAAAAAAAAAAAAAAAAAAAAGAGATGAAGGCAGGAGTTTGAAATGGCCGGCGAATTGCGACAGCCGTTTAACGTCACGGGGCAAGTTTACAGAGCACGGTTTTTGGGGATCCGCAGCCGAATCTGCTAATGATGAGAGGACAGAGGTGCGGTGTGTTTCTCTGACCACAGAAAGACTGTTTGTTTAAATGTGTGAAAAAAGACGGAGAGAATGGGAGAAAATGACAATTATGCTCTTGTGTGTGTGTGTGTGTGTGTGTGTACAAAGGGCTTAAAACTGAACAACAGTACAGTATAAAGGTAATGCAAGCGTATGAGTGTGTATAGATTTACTTTCACTAACTTCTGGGAACAATTTTATTTTGTAAGGAAAGTAAAATTAGGAAAAATACTCATAAAGTCATTTTTAATATTTATATTCAATGTACATATTTGTATGCGTTTAAACTAACAAACAAAAAAAAACTTTTTCAATTTTAAATAAACAGCTATTTCGTTTTCAGTTATTCACTTCACTTTTGTTAAATATATTTTTGACAAAATCTCATTTTTGGAACATGTAGTGATGTTAATATTTGTAAATATTGTTTTTTTTATTATAAAAATTTACATTATTCATTAATATTCTATAGTAATATCAGTAGTAATATTTAGGTAATTAGGTATAAAAACAGTAGAAGTCTAACATTTCTAGGTAAATGTGTGTGTTAGTGTTTCGGGACACTCACCACGTCACTAGGCAGGTTGTGCAGGTCGTCTGTGGGGCTTTCCAGGGTGTTTGTGTCCACGTTCAGAATGACCACATCCTCCAGGGATCTGCTCTTTACTCTCTGAAAGCGCAACACACTTTGTTACACGCTACCCTGCCTATTCCTATTTCCTGTAACCGTTTTAATAGCCTAAATGTCATCTATATAAATACTCTTTTCAACAGTAGTTTATTCAAAACATTTGTATAAACATATTTGAAGGTTAAAAATACTGTAAGGCTAAAATAAATGTTCAGTGTTAAACCCCAAACAAATTCAGAGTACATATCTTTTTTTTTCTTTCAACAATGTCAAAACCAATACATAAAGACTAAGCAGACAAGATTTAAATAGACTGAGTTAACAAAGCAGAAACCAGCTTGCATAAACAAAACCAGATGAAACTTCTGAGTTGTACATATATATATATATATATAGTAGATTTTCTTAATTATGTGTGTGTGTATATATATATATATATATATATATATATATATACATATATATACACATACACACACGAATATATACATATACATAATGGATATAGATATAAAGATACACATTATTTGTGACAGTGTTGCAACTACTTTAACTATACACATATATACACATAATACCTAACCAAAATGATAAAATTATTCAGGCACGTTTGAATGAAGCACCACTGTGTTGAGCGTTGTAATGCTTCCACACAATGGTAGTCAAGGTAGTGGCGACAAATCCAATAATTATTCTTCCAGTGCAGGTGGGGGAAACAGCCAAGTGTGTAAAAAATTTCTGGTTTGTCATTTTTGACAGTCGCTGCTACGGCGGCCCGTGTGCTGATTTGGTCTAATTGCGTGCAGCCGGATTGTGGAGGGAGGGTTGGAGTGGTTGGGGGGGGGGTTACTGTCAGCATGCGATCGTGTGATAAACACCAGCACTGCCGCGACTGTCAGCGCTATCAGATCTGCGCGTGAAGCTATAGGTCTACCTCCAACCAACATGCCATTTCTCAATAACTGTATGCACCATCTCTTTGTTTCTCCGGCGCTTTCATTTCTCATGGGCGCCCGGGAGATGAAAAGCAAAAAAAAAAACAACAATGTGTCAATTTTTGTAGGTTTCCCTGCGCTCGGCGATGATGCATTAAAGTAGATGGGCGTTATTAGCATCTCAGATGGTTTGAATCCAGAGGGACGGATGGTTTTAAGTGACCCAGAGTGAAAAAAGTAAATAAATAACGATGGTGTATGTAATATCGAAGTAGTAGCAGTAGTGCTTCTGATCAAACGTCTCGTAAAACACTTTAAGGATGATGAACGGCTGCCGACAGTGGATTTATGTGACGTACCTCTAAAAGGCTGAGATGGACTCCGACCAAATATGGCATGGGCGCACTGCAAACAGAGACAAACCACAGTCATCAGCAACATGAGAACACTTTTAAAAAAATACTAATCATTTAAAAAAAAGCAGCACAGAAGTAAATAACAACAAACGAGGATCGCCGTAAATTGACATGCGTCACGAGCAAAACTTTAATAGCGCTTCCCGGAACGAGCGCTTTTGAGCGCTGAAGGTGATTAGTGTAATTGGCGAGTGTCGCTTTTGAGCGGGAGCGAGGCAGGGCCGTGTAATTAGATAGGTTTGGGTAGCCGCTACAGTGCTCGCTCAATCAGGTTATGTGGCTAATAAGCTGCAGTCTCCCTCGCTGCATCTGTTAAGGCCACGGATTTAACTGACATGCAGGCACGCTGACACACACATGCACGGGGTGAGCCCAGTCACGTCATTGTTGTCCGTGAGAGTAACTTTGTTATGACAGCCTAATTCCCATCATTCCTAATAGCGCTCATTATGAGCGATGCACAGCCTTATAATATGATAATGCTTTTTTTGGTATAATTAGATAGCTGAAATATGATAAATCGACGAGGATGTCTGTGCCCGACTGGAAAACGGTGCTACTCTTAAAGCTGCATTTAGATCAACGACCACAAATATTTTCTGAGGAGCTGTGGTGTCAAGCATGGCAGCACAAGTCTGTCAAATTTAAGGGTATAGGGTGTTCTGGTAGCTATAGAGCAGGGCTGTAAGTTAAGAGTGTGGTCACGCTTTTAGCCCACAGTTGGCATACGGAAATCAGTCTGCTGTATATGTTCCTGATGGGTAAAAGAGAGAGAAAAAAAGAGAGATTGCATGCTAGACTTGGTGTGGTGGCATTAGTGCTAATAAATCATGTCCTTCATAAACCCTTTGAGATCTCAGATATAGTGAAATATATTCATTAGGATGAGGGGTATTTCAGAAGCTTCATGTTATTGATGGACCGATATATCGGCCAGGCCAATTAATGGCCTAAAGTTGGGCAGAGTTTTAAAAATGTACCTGGCTTGGCGATTAACAGAAGTCTGACCTTTTCATTTTTCTGTACATTTTTTTTATGGTATAAGGGACTTTTTAAGTGAAACACTGCAAAAGGATTATTTGTAAACTATTTTTGCTTAGAATTGTAATTCATGTTTGAATAGTATGTGTATACATATATTTACTTAATTATAAATTATATATGACAATTTAAGTTGGAAAATAAAACCTGGACATATTTATGACGCTAATTGTCATCATTTAAAAAAAAGAAAGTTAGGGGACTCAGTAAAATATGTTTAATTTATATGACATTAAAACCACTTGACATTTTTAGAGTCATTCAAATGTTTGCTAAAAATGGTATAAAAGAGAAAGAGAGAGAGAGAGAGAGAGAGAGAGAGAGAGAGAGAGCTTGCAAAGGTTAGTTTGTGTTGTCATGTCAAATATCATAACCCAATAGGAACATCAAGATATATTATATCTTCATTATATCTATAATATTCATGATATAAAAAATAAATTAATAAGTAAATACATGAAATTTATTAAATGGATTTAAAAGAAAATTAGGTAAAAAAGGGAGGAAAAAAAAAGAATTTATCTGATGTTGCAAATATGATAGAAAGATAGATAGATAAGATAGATAGATGCAATCAGTGCAGAATATCTGCTAATTCCATCTTGACATATAAAGCAAACATAAACGTAACTCAAAATTCCTAAAACACAAGAACAAAAGCTCTTTCTAAAGATCAGAAAGCAGGCGTTTACATAAGTGTGTGAGATGCGCATGACTCTTACCAGCAGTAATCCAGCAGGTGAGGAGGAAGTACAGGGATGAAGATGTGCTGCCAGTGCATAGGGTAGAGCATGGCAGTGGACCCATGCACGCATGCAGTTAACTACGACAACAACAAAAAAAAAAAAAACAGACATGTGAGCTCCTTCATACGCAACCGTTTAATGCATTACGCTTAAGGGGAATGCGTTTACTGTGAGCCAGGAGAGCATTGGACGGACTCTTTTCATCTTAACATCACAAGCCGATTAAAATGTGTGTTTTTGTTTGTTGCTTTTCTGATGTTAAACGGTGCAGGTTCAAAGCCAAAATCAGGGCATCAATCAAGGGCCTAAAAATACACCAAAGCGCAAGGTGTCAAATGCGGAACGGCGATACAAAATTAATGATGCTTTATTACTGTTATACACACACAGAGTAAATAATCAGACTCTACAAGAAGCGAGCACTTAATTACGACGCTGGTGTGGATGTTTAATGAGTGAACACCCAAGTGACCCCTCACCACACCCTGATTCCCCCCTCATGGCTACCTAGCAGTTGTAATGACCTGTGTGGCACATGCGCACACGCCAGAGCTTCCTCATCTTCCAGATTAAAATAACATGATTAAATATGGAAAAAGAACAGAGGTCTGAAGGCTCCTCTGGGACTTCATTAGGGCAAATTGCCAAAGAATGAAACATGAGTTAGCCAAGAGAGACTGTGAGCTGTTGGAATACCATGGGGAGCAGGGGCTGGAAGAGGGGTCTTGACAATTGGAGCTCCCAGTAATGTGTGAACCATGGCTCTGAAGTATCAAGAGACCCCCCCTGCTCACTGACACACACGATATCACAATTGACCACCGAAACCAACCAAGCTTGGCCGGGGCACAACAGCTAGCTTCAAAGAGATCAGCTTTAATCCTGAATCACTTTTGTATACGTCCGTGATGGGTGTTGTTGTTGCAGTGTCCGTTGAGTTCTCTGACATTGTGGTCGAACGCAACTGCTCTGGATAAGACGTGACCTATCGAGTCAAGAAACAGCGCAGCTTTAATTAACAGTAATTTAGTGCCGTGCATTATAACATATGCAAATTTGTTGTGCAGTTCTCTGAAAAGAAAGGAAAAGCTTTAGTTGTGACAGATCTAATTTTGTCTGGGCAATTTAGAAAGAAAGAAATGAATATTTATGGCATTTCTCACCAACTCAAGTTTGGTTGATATCAAAGCTTCGAGACCCGTTCTGTTCGAGATCCCTTTTTCTCAAGGTCCAATAAATGAATCATGCTGAGAGGTCATCGCACTGCAAAGAAACACTTTTCTTTGACTGTGCGAACAGACTGTCGTGTAGTTTCTTTGAGGGGAACCCTTCCGTACCATGTAGAGATGGGTAAAGAAAAAAAAAAAAGCCTAATGGCGCATTCCAATTAATTCTACAATGTCCGCAGACAAGCCCAATTGGCTTGATTTATTCCTGACTTGAAAGTGAAGCCGTGCCGTTTTCTTTCAAAGACGAGGGCATGAAAAGGAGGTGGCGAAACCTAGATAAACATTAAAAGGTGGAATTCGAAAACAAATTAACTCTTGATATTTTTCCCCACACAAGCGGTTCTGCTCGCAAACGAGGGATTCATCACAGCATACGCGATCCTGCAAGAAAAATCAGTCATGACCTCCTTTCTTCGACAATTAAAGAGAAAGTTCAGAATAACTGTATCGCTGCCATTGAATCTCCAGTCGTACCCACAATGCACTGTTGGAGTGCTGCTCCTAATAAAATATTTGGCGGTCTTATGAATAATTAATGAAGACATGCCAAAGGAAAAGAAAGCCAAATGGCCACAAAAGGCAAAGTATGCTTGATATTCCTTTAAATGAAGAGTCATCCGTGAGAACAAATGCTGGATTACGGTTTGTTTGGATGCGGGGCTGGATCCTGCCGAGACCTGTGAGCTACCGCAGCCGTTAGCGGTAATGAGCGTGCTGGGGACGTGTTAAGTGGGGGTCTTCTCTATTATAAAAAAGGAATCCGTCTTTGGGAATATAATAGACCCACAAAACCAATAACGGCATTCTAAAGAATCCCAAAGAACACATGAAACAATCCTTTCATGAAAAGGCGTTTTTACATGAAAACCAACAAATGCAATGTTTGTTCTACAGTGGTTCCGTTAAGACACACACTTATCGCGATAATTACTCACCTAAATTAAAAACTGCATTATCATATGAATATTAAATGTTGGGGAAATGTTCATATTTTAGTTTTAGTCCGCGAAAACCCGTCAAAAAACCCGTTCGTTGTCTTATAATAAGCTTTTTTTTTTTACCTTACTTGCTCAACAACTCCCAAATGTTTCAACTCAATTTATTTTTCCAAACCCCTCTTTCACATGATCCTAATATGCAGATGTCAACATGAAACGGCTTGGGAGTCGACTCTTTCATTTGAGAGACAATGACTTTATACACGGTGCACCTTTAGATTTAAAAACTTTGCAGGATGTTTTCACTCCCTCAGAGCTGTGTTACACACTGCATGAAAGCTCATTTTCAAAAATCCATTATAGGGTCACTTTAAAATAAAGAATGTTATCAACATTAACAACTGATATTGAAATAACTTTTATGTTTGTATATATGTGCAGATTCGGTTTCTCAACTTAAATAATGAATATATACTACTGATAAAAAATAAAAGTGCACAAAAAACTAAAAAAACAACAACATTAGATTATAAATACCATAACATTTTCTGTAAGAACCTATAAAAATGCAAAAACTCAAGGCTGAGCTGATAAATAATTAAAAAAAAAAATTAAACTCCTGTTTATTAAAAAAAATGACAAGGCAAAAGTTGAAAGCCTCTAACAAGATCAGCAACACAATTTATTACTGCTAAGCAGCATGCTAGAAGCCCTAAAATAGACCTACAAATTTCTCTTGAGAGGAAAGGAAAAATAAGGATCTTGCTGTCTTGGTTCAGCGAACTTGGGATTTGCCCAATCAGGTGACAGTCACAGAACTCTCACTTCATAATCAAACCACATTCACACTCATCTCTAGGAGTACATTTGTACCATTTTGCCTTCCTGAGATATATCCCACAGATGAAGTATAAAGATACGCTTTGTAACACCTTTTTCAGTGAACCCTGTCTATGTAAACAAGTTGACGAACATATTCCCCTACATCTAGGGAGAAGCTGGGGTTCAAAAATACCCATGGCAACTTCTCCAAGAATAGACAAAGACCCATTCTTTGATAAGCACAACAAAGCTCACAGTGGAATCTGTGATTGGGGCAGACTGGAGACTAGAGGTGCGATTCCCCCTGACAATGGTGACAGCGCCGCAGTCTGCACTGACTCCTGCTACCTGCGAGACATCTCTCCCCTGGCCCTCTCCTTGTTTCCCAATTACCAAGCCTCGCTCTCCCCTCCTGTTGACAAACGCACGGCTCCGAGCGGGGCGCCGACACAGGTGTATCGCTAACAAGGAGGTGGCATTAAAAAAAAAGAAAAGGTAGAGGTAGGGCGCAGGGCGCCAAACACCAGTAATCCACCTCCCACTGCAACACGATACCACAAAGAAGAGAACAGGAAGTGCCGGAGGAAGATAAAATGTCTATTAAAGGTGTGGTAAGAGAGATGCTTGAAGAAGGAACAAAAATAAGATGGCATTGCTGAGTAGAGCGTAAAAAAAAAAAAAGTGTGCGAGTGTGAGGCCGAAAGGAACCTCAGTGGCTAGCACCACAGGCCAAGACGGGATCGGGTCTTGTTAGCATACCACTGACAGCATGATGAGAAGGCGGCTGTCAAGACTCGGGGCCGGCCGAGGGGGTCTCGCAGATGAAACGCGCCAGGGCCTCCCAGTTGACTAGTTAGAGGGATCCTGATGCAGCACAATTATACTGGCACATGACAAGACTGCATGGGCGGCTGCCTCCCGGAGCCTGCGACATGGTTTTAAAACAGTGGTACTCCTTACCTCTGGTCACAAAACAGCAATAAGTCAACTGATGCATTGTTGTTAGATCATGATTTATTCTTTTGCTTTCCAATACAGGCAAGTGCACGGCCATGTTCTGCTAGACTGACACAGCAGGTTCACTAGGGGCCCGAACACTCAGGGTCCACTGGCAGCATGCATAATGCATTGGCTCTCTTCCTCTTTCCTTCTCTGTCTTTATCCTGTTGGCTCGCTGAAGAAATGGTAGCGGTAGGCTGACCACACCGTGGCCACTGTCATATGCCCTCTCTGAACAATTCAGGAAATTGGCCATATGTCTACACTCACGTCTATGAAATCTTTGCAAAATTGACCATATGTGTCTTTCTATTCTTGCTTGGAACTCCGAAGGCTCTTGAGAAGACGACGGATTGTTTTGGGATTTAAGATGATGAAAGTCTTCTCTGAGGTGGAACCTTAATATCACTAGTCTTCGTAGTAACTCTTTTGGCATATTAGTTTCGTAAACTCAAGGTCGCTTGCTCTCCCATCTTGCAAAACAGTAAATCAAGTTATGGGAGAGTAAAAAAAAAAAAAAAAACAATTTACCCAAGAGACTAATGATTTGCACATTCTAACCCCTCGTGTCAGTGAGCACATGGAATGAAGGCGGCAGCCCGGAGGAGTGAAATACTCCACGGATAGGGTCATTCTGACAGCCTCCTCCGGAGCCAGAGGGTCCGAGGGGAGCCCCTCGGTTCCGGCACTGTCGGCGAGCGCACCGCAGATGCTCCGGGGGGGAATCGGAGAGAGATAGAGAGGGAATGACATCACTCGCCGCTTCTACACCAACTGTCGTGAAAGTTTGGACCATCGTCCGCCCCCGTGCGATAAGCGCCCACTCCCTTTTCCAGGCAAGAAGAGCCAGACAGAAAATATGTGGAAGAGTCAGGGATCCAATAAGTGATAATTTAAAGCTAACAGACTTCAGCCCAGAGAAACACCACCCCCCCAAAAAAAGAAAAAGAAAAAGCCAAAACAGAGAGAACCAAATCAGTGTAGAGTATTTTTTGGAGATGTTTAGATTTATTGTATAAATATTTTTTTAATTAATGAGAAGCAGGTCATCTAACAACTTATTATGATGTGCACCGTATCATGAGGTAGTTGGCAATACGTAGCCCGAGAGAGCAGGGAGTGTAATAAGATCTACATAATATTGCCTATGATTCTGCATTTTCCACCGGTGTGAGAACTTCAAGTCCTGGGAGCAAAAAAAACAACACGTCCATCACATGTTATGTTAATTAGAAACAAATTAAAAACACATTTCTGTAAATACAGAAATAATTCTGGTGGTTCCCGAAAGACTTCTTTTAAATCCATAGTATAAAAACAATGTTTATTAATATTTTAAGCAACATGAAAGCTGTCTGATGTGTAAATGAGAATGACAGCAGAAACTCACAGTGCTAAGCTTGCTTGAGGTAATGATGATGCGTCGCTCATGCAGCATGCTGGCGTAGAGGTGCAACATGTTGTTCACATCCACCGCTACAAAGTACTCGGTTAAATTTCTCTAGAAGGAGGAAAAAAGATGGTTCATTTAGAGAAATTATGGTATTTACTCGAATCACTTCACGTATGAATGCCATTGCATTCAAAATTGTAATGAATTTCATTATATATTTTGTTTCATGCGTTACATTTTGTTTTCATTTAAGGTTTTGCTTGATATTTAGTTTTGCTACAAATTTAGCTTGTTTTGTTTCATGTTTATGTTTTTTAATGTTTAACTGATTTATAATTTCTATTGTCGTATGTTTTTAATGTTTTGCATCATATTCTGTTTTAATGTTGTTTTTATCTTTTGTTTTAAAGTTTTGTTTGATAGTTTATTTTGTTTCATGTTTTGCATCAAATTTAGCTTGATGTTTTGTTTTGTGTTTATGTTTTTCTAATGTTGATTGTTTTATACTTGCATGTTTGTAATATTTTGTTTCATGTTTTATTTTATAATCTTAATGATATGTTTTGCCTTGTTTCATGTATTGTTTTAATGTTTGTTTGTTTTCTTTGAGATTTTGTTTCGTGCTTTTGTTTTACTAACAGTCACTTAATCTGTTATGTACAGTCGTGCAATGACACTCATACGTGTGGTTTAAATTTGTGTCTGGGTTAAACATACTCACATTTTCAGGTATGGTGGGGAGTCCATTAAGATCAGGAGCTATGAAGTATGAATGCTGCAGAAAACAGACAAGATAAGGTCACCATTACACAACCTTCCAGTATTTATTGTTTATAGAACGTCCAACTTACTGTCACAACCAATAAATAAAGCGCGGTCGGCCTGAACTATGTCTGCGCTTGTTAACATCATACATTCAGACAACAGATACGGATACATGAAGTCAACAAACGCTGATCCCCTGTGGACACTACCGGAGGAGGCTGCCCGCATCGGAGAGAAAGTCTTTATTAAGGTACAAAAGCCAACTGCTCTGTTCTGACAGTATCAGAGGGGTCTGCCAGGCGTACGTTTGAACAGGCGAGCAAGTTTAATGTCTGGATCAAAGAGGCTCCGAAGCAAAGATCCCACGCTGCCTGCTAACTTTAGCACTTTTGTTTGCCTGTGTGGCGCGCTCCGCTTTTTCCCAAGGCTGGGTCGCGATTCGTCATGCGTAAAGAGTACCCATCTGTTGCTCCACACATAGGTTCAACTTTTGCTGCCTTTGCGTATGTTCCACAAACAAATACAAGTGTGACTAGCATCCTCTAATACTCAAAGACGCTTTAAAATAATCCTCTCGGATGCTGTGATCACATCGAATCGAGTGCTGTGCAATGTCAGAAACTATTTATCTGTGCTCTATGTGTGTGTTCAGAGTGCTTTTGCTATAATCGTACGAATATAAACAGTTCGCAGATATCAATAAAGCAGATTGACCAAGTTCTCTTCATGTGCTGACATGTGTTTATTTTCCCATACTGAGCAGCTGATTGCCCTCTGTGTCGTGGACTGCAGTTCCAGCTGGCGGTGGCCAACACTTTGCAGGCATGTTTATAAAAATCACACATTATCAGAGTGCTTGTTATCACCACGCTCTGTCTGCTGCTCCTTGTAGTGTGATCAGAATCCCAGACCCTGCACCCTACACCACTCCCCAACATGCACACACGTCGGATTTAAACATTACTGCCCACACAGTGTTGATAGAAACCTCTCCTATCACCAAGACCCTCTTCCCAAATTCCAATAGCGAACAAACATTTCATGTTGCCAGTTACTTTAACGTCAGAGAAGTTAAAGAGGAACACGACGGTGATTAGTGAACCCACCACCTGCTGGGAGACGGTACTTCCAAGAAACCCCTTCGGATGACCTGATGTGCTTTTAGATCACAAGCTAAGGGCAAACTGTTGATAACTAATCTTTCTCAACAGCAAACTTTATAACATTAGCGTCAGCTTATTTTAACGTGGTGTGAAAAATAAATGTGTTTTCTATGTATTCAATATATGATTTTTATGTTAATATAAAACGTATAACATTTTAAACATAGATCAATAACTAGTTCCATAATGCAGAGTTTATTTAACATTTAATTGTATATTAAAATAAATGCTGAAATTTAACTATACTGCATCCAGTAAATGTAACATGTAACAGTAAATTATGTTTTAATGCAATGTTCTTGAGCAAATATTCAAGGGTGCTTTGTTTATTTTATTTTATTTTTTATCCATATTTAAATAAAAAGATAAAATGTAGGCTAATGGGCAGAGCATCAAGGAGATTTCTTGAGCATATTTGCCTTTTGCTTTTAATTCAAAAAAACTTTTGATATTTGAAAAGAGAATACAGCAGTGTGGAAGAGCATGAATCATTTAGCAAGTCTGATTGTTTTCCAGAAAAGAAAAAGAAAAACTGACAACAAGACCAAGGATGGGTTTTTGCCATATAAAAAAAAAAAAAAAAAAAAAGAATAGAGCTGGTTTATTTGGCAAAATTGGAGAGCTGTCTCCCATGCGATTAGGGCAGCGGCTCCAAATTTCAGAACTGCCCCGTTCTCTCTCTCTCTTTCGTTTCATCCCTCTCCCTTCAGCACACTCACTCTCCACTCACCGACTGTCTGCTTCCTGCATCCTGCACTACTTGCCCATTGGCAAAATGTAAGTGGTTGCTCTTGCAAAAATGAAGGAAAGAATATAGATGGATTAGACGGAGAGATCAGACAGACAGACACACACAGACAGACTGCAAAAAAAAAAAAAAAAAAGTAAATAAAAACCTGACATAGACTGCAAAATACTGACAGGTGGATGGAATGAGATGCAGAGTAAAAGAATGATGAAAAGAATGAGCGACTGAAATAAACAATAGAATAAAGGAAAGAACAAATAATAAATAGAATGATAAATAAAACGATTAGTGGATAGAATGAAAGGTACAGTATAAAGATAGAGCGATAGATAGGACAATAGACGGATGAATAGAAAGATAGATAGATGGATAGATAGATAGATAGAATGATAGATAGATAGATAGGTAGATAGAACTATTTAACTATATATAAAATGATAGATGGATAATAGAACATAGAAGTATGAATATAATGAAAGAACAACTGATAGATAGATAGATAGATAGATAGATAGATAGATAGATAGATAGATAGATAGATAGATAGATAGATGATAGATAG
>JAUCMS010000049.1:11748400-11762679 GCA_032357445.1 Enteromius radiatus | reverse complement strand
TAGATAGATAGATAGATAGATAGATAGATAGATAGATAGATAGATAGATAGATAGATAGATAGATAGATAGATGATTATAGAAAGAAATAATGAAAGAATGATTGATAGAAACAGAAAGAATGATAGAGAATAACAGAACTACAAAAAGAACTATATACCTAACTAATGACAGATAATAGAACAATAGAAAGATGAATAGAACGAAAACACAGAATAAAAGAACGACAGAAAAGTTGAAAAACACACAGAACATTAGACAGAATGATAGATAGAATGATCGAAAGAACGATAGAACAATAGATAAAACAATAGAATGCTATATGGATAGAACAATATAATGTAGAATGAAATAAAGATAAAACAATAGATGGAATGATAGAGCAATAGACATAATATAGATAGACAGATAGATAGATAGATAGATAGATAGATAGATAGAGAGAGAGAGAGAGAGAGAGGTAGACAGATAGAGGTCTGTGATTGGCTGGTACAGTAGTATTTGAGTCTATATCTGCGGTGTAACTGTGTTGAGTGTGTGGCATCAGAGTCAGAGGCCAGCGGTTCCTCTTCTGCTTCTAAACAAAGCACCTACCACGCTCAGATTCACTGGTGTCTTGGGCTTTGGCACGGGGTGGGTGTGCAGCGTTTCCAACATGTCGTTCAAGTCATCTTCCTGCGAGGACAAAAAAAAAGACAAATATGAAAAACCAACAAATTAAAAAGGAAAACACAAAAAAAGGAGTACGAAAGAAAAACAATGGCAACAGCAAAGTGCTTCCATGATTTAAAGCGCTCGGCGTAAAGTATTCCTACAGCAGTCTGCAGAAGAGAAATATATCCGACTGACACACATTTAACGAGCGATCCTGAGGTTAAGAGACGGTAAGCTAGGCTGCGGCAGACGCTTATTATTCTGGGGATGATTTATGGCGAACATTGGCTGTTCGTAATTAACCAAAGGTCCTCGCTCAGAGCGGGCGGCTTTAAGAAGCCATTGGAGAAAAGCTTTGCCACAAAACAGGCCTCAGGATTATAACGCTGAGCTTTTACGAGCTTTTACGACAAGAGTGCAATTTACCCTCTCAAACTTGCTAAAGAATAGCGATGCCGTTGCTGTTAAAACACGGTCTGACATCGAATAGTTAGGCACATATTTAGATTGCCCTTTCCTTGTAAGCAAGTTCCCAGATTAGCCGTTTGACCAGAGCTTGCAGCATGCATGGCCGTTTGGACATGTGTGCATATGTATGTGTGTGTGTGTGTGTGTGTGTGTGTGCGGACCGCTGTCACGAGAGCCTGGATGCTCACACGCATGGTCAGTAACACAGCCTGAGGAAACACTTCATTTACCCTCGCCATAAACCTTCAGTGCTCTTGTCCTTCCTCGTCAGTCAACGCCGCCTCACGCGGAATCCAACGACAAACGTCAACCCGATCATGCTTACTTGCTCAAATACATTTATGCGTATTAGAGTGTCGTTTTTTTAAGGGGAGAAAATTGTAAAATGGTAAATATATACATAATTTTAATTTGTATATTTTTCATTAAGATTTTACAAATTGTTAGTATTTTGAGTTTTGTTTTTTTTTGTAATTTTTAGTTTTAGTTTTTAGCTACAAGTTAAATTAAAATAATAAGAAATGCTAAATTAAAAAGCAATGCTGCCTTAACATATGTTTTTATATTTAATTTAATTTCATGTCGAAATGTTTTTCTTGTATCATTTTTTTTTCTTTTTTTTCAGATTTAGTTAACGCTGCTGTCAAACACTGGCAAATAAATAAATACATATATATACATAAATATCTTATTTTCAATTTCTGAAATATTAGCAAAAATATTCTTATATTGACATTTAATGCAAATATCTAAATAGTTTTTATAGAGCACTGGGCACAGCATTTTTTTTTTATTGTTCATAACTTCAGTCTAATCTAAATTTCTTCATTTTGTTAAAAAAGTTTTATGATTTATTTAGTGTCCATTTTTTCATGCTGGCATTTCATAAATAAGGCCCATTTTTTAACAAAATTGTTTAATGTTTATTTCCATACATTTCCATATAAACTAGTGGTACAAAATATGAATTGTCGCATTCCACGCAAATTTTTTAATTTAAAGTTTTAATTGTACACAAAAACAATTCATTTAAAATCTGATGCAAATCAAATTCAAATAAAAATGTCTAAATTGTGTATACATTTCCATGCAAATAATCGGTACAAATTTTCTTTAAAATATAAATATCTGCATTTAATGCAAATGTCTGTATGAATAGTACCCCCAAATAAATTTTTTAACATGAAGAAAAAAAAAAAAATCATACACAAGGTGAATGTGCACATTTACATCGCAAATCGATTTTCGATTTTCGACGTAAAAATTTCAGCGCAGATTGTTTGCAAAGTCATTTGTAGATAAATGATCGCACTGTTAGGCAAGACACTCGAAAAGATACTCTACAGGCTTTTTATTTGTCATTTTCCTGTGTGCTTTGTGCTTATTTGCATCAAGTAGAACATCTTTTCCCAAAAGAAAATGTTCTGAATTGCATTTTTACCATCTGTTGACTGCTACAGTCTCATTTAACTGAAGCTAAATGACTTTGAAAGTTGCACTGAATAAGCATTTGCTAAATAAAAATCATACAGACAAAGTACTTCACGTAATGAACAACGTGAAATGTGAAGAATGAGGGAAAACTAAAAGGCATACTTTTGGTAATGGAGCGGGTCGATGACACAGAGGATCTAAGGGTTTAATTCCTGACCCCTGTTCTCCCAGCGTACTCCGCTCATGATTTGTTTGTGTAGAGGAGACTTGGACTTCCTCACTTCTCTCGGCTCCGTTACACATAACTGAACGATAACAGACTGATACAGAAACTCCGGCTCCACGCAGACTCCGGTTTTCATTTGATGTTAGCTTAATATTTTCATCCCCTTTTCCCAATTCAAACTTTTCTTCGTCTCCTACTGCTGTGAAACTTTCAGAAAGCAAAAAAAAAAAAAAAAGCGATTTGGCACAGTGTATTTCCTGACTATTTGTTTTCCCGTATATCATAAGGACTGACTTCCTGTTCGATGCTCGGTCTGTTAAATGTCAACAACATTGCAAAGCAAAGCGCAAACCAACCAACTGTGCCTGTTTTGCCGAGATGGATTATAGATGACGTTTTTCTTTTTCCTTTGTCTTTACACAAAACAAAACACTGAAGTTTTGCTTTCGCAGTGGCACTTTTGGCTCACAGGCTGGATGGGAGAAGCATGGGTAATTTCGATGCTATTTTAGCCGTTTGCTCAATAGGGGGTTCGGCATGGGGCAATCAGTCAGTGACCTCACAGAGAAAATTTTACAGTTAAAAATATTTACAGTTACTACAGATACAGTTTGATCTGTTTACATACTCAAACTCATGTTTAATTTTGTCTCTTAACATTTTCATCTGTATGAGTATTTAAAAATTCATTTAATAAGAATGGATATATTTAATGTACTTATTCATTTGTGTAAACGTTTAACAAATTATGATGTCATTTTTTTCATCTGAAGTTGACTTGAAGACTTCTCGTAATTTATCTAAGGATTTGATAAGTAGAAATTAACATTACATTTAATATTTGAATGGTTTTTTTATTGTTTTATCAATGATTTTACATAACGATTTACAGTATAGCAAATAATTGGAAATTTGTGTAAATCGCATACCCATTTTTGCATAAATTGCCATATTTTTATGCACATTTCTGTGTAAATCACAAAATCATCAAGAAATGTGCAACTAACTTGTTTGAAAAAGTCTGAAAGATTGCTTAATTTTATACACACTCTTATTTAGCACATTTTTACTCATTGAAGACAAGTTGAAAACTTCAAATTAGCTGCTTTGAGTCGTTTGTGCATAAGTGTACTTTAAAATCTGCTTTTAATGCAAATGCAATTAAAATTGTGTCAAATCTGAAATTTCTATGTTTCTATGTATCCTTTTATAAACTCATTCTTATGTGTTGTAATTTAGCTCTTTTTTTCCAAGGGTAAACTCTGCATTAAAAGTGATCATTTAAGAATGATTTTATTAACGATTTATTCTTGTGTACATTGCAGCATTAAATGCATTTTCTTCTATAAATAATAATACCATTTTCAGAAATGTTCAACTAACTTAGCTGGCGTTTAAAAAAAAAAGTTAATGAAATTTGATAATATCCAAAATTGTTCATAAATCTGTTCTTAAATGATCAAGATTTATTGCAATTTTCTGTGCAAACCTTTTTTTATTCTTGTGTGATAATTATGCAAATGTGAAGACAATTTGAAAACATCTTTACTCACCTGGTGTTTTGATAAGTAGTCTGCAAGTGTGTTTAGCAGCTTATAATAAATCTCAAACCATGGGAGATAGCTGTCAAAAACAGAGAAAAGGTGAAAACTGCATTAAACACTTTTTTATTAGTACATATCACAATAAAAACCTAAAAAAAAGGCTCATATTAAAGAGCAGATATTACTGTCTCCAATCCACCACAGCCGATACTTCCTCACCTTGACGTCTAACATGGCGGGCTTTATTATCACATTCTTTGTACTCGCTGACACTCGCATTTTAAACATTCCAGCCACGGCACGGGCTAAATAAAAGTATTTGGTTTCTTCAACAAAAACACGAGCGGTCCACTGTAGCCCTGTAATAAAGCAGGGATGGGATGGTTTACAAGCATGCTGCTCCCAGATGCACAACCTGAACCCCATCCTCGTGCTACATGTGTCACCGTTTAGTTTTTTTTTTTCTCTCCCTAAAATTAATTTCCTAGCAGGAGTACAAAAACGAATTCACACCTTATCAATGTGTATTAACTAATCACACAATGACTAGCCAAGAGTATCTGCAACATTGTGTGCGTTGCCGCCTGACAGAATCTTGGCAAAGTTGACAGGCCTTTAAAGATGGAATGCGGCCAATGTGTTGTTTTGGCTTGAAGGTTGTAAGAACACACACCATTTATTTTGTTACGCAATCTAGTGAAAAAAAAAAAAAGAAAAAAAGAAGCGGCCTGCTAGCGGGCTCTGACTTTTTCTTTCCCGGTATGTAGGCGTGATTACAACATGCATTTCGACTCGGTCTGAAATCTCACACTTAACTGAGAGCCATTACATCAGCTATTCTTTCCAAACGACTTTTGTTTGTCGCTAATGCTTGATTACTTTAATTGGAAAAGAAGAAGCTTAAATTAATAGTAATTTTCAAGAAAGCCGAACAAGCTTATCATCTGATCCCATTCTTTTTCCCCCTTTTTATCCTTCCATGGGTCAGTGAGCTCTCCAGCAGACTGGAATTAACGGTCAACAAAAAACACCACTAAGTGTATCTAATGCAAATTTTCATATTGCCGAATCCATAAGGGGCCAGTGGCACGGCGTTCCCAGGGACGTGCGCTCAAGCGTGAGACTTTGGAGTCTGGGTGACTATTAACCCAAAACAATCATCTCTTAACATGCCAATATTTTGACGTGCGCGACGACGTTCGCAAACCAGGTCACACTATACCAAAATAAACGCGTCTATGCAAATTTCTAGACTGATAAGGGAAAAAAAAAATGGTTAGAATGACGTGTTGTTTGAAATTTCGCCAAACTACTGACACCTTGCATTGCACAACAAAGATAAAAAAAAAAACGATTATCTCTCGCTCGCTCTTTGTTTAAAATGCGAGGCTCCTAGATGCTAATCCTTCATTTTTCACACGTGAAGGGGATTTTCTCCTTGTCAGAAAGGCACGGCGGGCCTTGGAGAGCACAAACACTCATTATACTCTTAAATGAGAGCATGTAAATCTTTTGTTTTAAAGTCAAATAAATCACCGCTCTATAAGCAGCGGGCTTGCGTTTATGAAGACATCCAGGGAGGAATACCTTTCGCGAAATCCTGGATTCATTTTTTATTTTAAGTCATAAAGCAGGAGCACACGATTTTTCTTCTCGTTTCAACTTTTTTATAAATAGGCTGAGGGGAGCACGGCACCCCGGCCCAATCTCTTCACAGCTAGTAAGTAAAAATGTGTTTGTATTCGGCAAATCCTCTGATAGAGGCACATTCATCATGCTGAACTGTGCTGAGACGAGCCAATCTCAACGGCCCTTTTAGGTTCTCTAGTGCCGAAAGTAAACCAACTTATCTGTGGCTTACCGGCAATCCCTAACAAACTCGAGCTCCTTGCTTCCACAGGCAGAAGCATCAGATAAGCTCGAGCGAATGGTTTGATAGCCAGAAAGAAAAAGAAAAAAGACAAACTGACCACCAGTGAATGAGAGAATGTGCAGGTCATGACATGATTAGAAAAGATTTACTTGTGTTTTCGAGGATTAAGTGCAAACTACTTGAGTACAACTTCTCAGACGAAACATAACTTTTGTCAACTCAGCTGTTGGTTTTTAATATGGGATTAATTTATGCAATAAAAAAAAGCACATTGTGCCATAAAAATATAACAATAATATATGAAACATTTCTAGGCTGAAAAAGTCCTGAAATTGTTCATTTTAAAACTGGTATTCTGATTATATATATATATATATATATATATATATATATATATATCTCACAAGTTGGTCTCATATTGCTAATTTCCACTATAAATCAGTTTAAAGTCATATTACGCATTTATTTTGAAGTTTTAAACTCCATGCACAGGCTTATACGCTTGTAGGATCTAATCGGCCATTAAATCAACATGCATTCTAAATCATTGGAGGCATTTAGGAGCTTTAAAAGCAAGTCAGCTTGCACCTTGTATCCTTCCCAGGATGAGATACGATTACACCCGGACTTTTCCTGAGTTTCATGTACAGCAGGGGGAAAGAAATATCGCTAAATGGCCACTCACTCTGTCGTCTGAGGAAGATGCCAAATCGGGTCCCGACCATCAAATAAAACGGGGCGAGAGAACGCGAGAGAGAGGGGGTCTATTTCATCTGGGGTCTCGCATATGTCCGAAGGCTACGAGCTCAAGAGTGTCCGAAGGCCGGATGGGCGGAGAGGGTGGGGTAAAACGGAACGCTTGTGTTTTTGAAGTGTTTTGGCCTGAAGGAACCCTGGCTTATTTGGCCGGGGCTAAACCTGCAAAGCTACAAAGGGCTGTCCACATAAAACTGTCCCTCTCATTAGGCAACTTCCTCGTGTAAGCTTAGGTGACAATTTTACGGTCCCAGCACTTCAACAAATCACAGGGACACAAACTGTTTTAATTACTTTTCTTTTATATTCTGCTAAAAAAAAAAGTGTAAATGCGTATGAATAAAAAAAGGCCTCCCCCGCGCAAAACTAAAATTGCACAATTTATGCATTTACTTATTTTTGTTCTTCAAATATCTAAAAAAAAATATATATATACACACACACACACACACACACACCCACACACGCATACATATAAAAAAAAAATCTTATTTCTATAAAATGTTATATATATATATATTTATATGTGTGTGTGTGTGTGTGCGGTATATAAGTAAATTCAAAAACTTTCTTATTGTTACATTTGACCATGTCCTTTCCAAATAGATGACATAAACAAAAGAAGTCTACGGGAATAAAAACGAACAAAACTTTGAATGCAATTCTTATTATGAATGAAGGAAGTCATGCAAACTACTCAGAATGCATAATGAATTTTATACATCATATGTCAAATGAATTAGCATGTAAAACTCAGTGAAAGGGACAGGGGAGACTCTTGCTAATTGGCAGCAGGGCTTCATGCATAATTATTGGTGAACCGTCTCCGGCATGCCTCTGTGCCTGAATAACGAGGGGAGAGAAAGAGAAACACACACACACAAAAAACAAAGGCCATCCTGGCCAGGGTGGGAGGAGGAGAGGTCTCGACAGGAGCTCATCATGACAATGATAAACCTGCGATTGTCCATCAATACCATGTAGACGGAGAGGGAAAAAAAATGTGAAATGTCCCAGTTGAGCTGCTCTGAATTACTGAAAGTATTTGTATTATTAAATACACTGGTTTATCGTTTATATAACACACAGTCTTCAATCTCCAGCTTTCCATTCTCAGTGGAACAGCTCAGACTGAAAATATGAAAGCATTTGCCATCATATTATGATCTAAAAAACAAACAAAAAGAGCATTCCTGCCTGTGTATTATTATTATTATTTCATTAAAGTGAAGTATTGTTTGCTTCTTGATTTCAGAATCTAGAACTGATCTGGAATTGGTTAACTTAAAACAAAAAAAACTGACGTTTCTCAAAAAATATATTTTCAATCCGTCAAACTTTATATCTATCTGTGATATATTAATAGCATGAAATGTGTGAAATCTCCCATTATTCACGCAGATAAAAATATGACTGCAAATCAGCAAACGATTCACTTCACAAGTGCAATAAATGAATAAAAGGCACCTATAATAACCTCTTACCTGAGCAAACAGATGCAGACCCTGCAGCCAGACGTCAGCCGACAGAAACCAAATCTCTGCTTGCTCTCAATGTCTGTGAGCACAAATGTGAAGTTCTGGCCCACCTGAGTCTGGGACACTCTGCAGACCACCAAACAGAGAGGGAATTCAATTATATTTGACTGAAACACTGTTAGAAGTTAGAAGTCACACTCATTCAAAAGCCAAATTCTATAAATAGGCTATAAACATTTCCATAGGTTCACCAATTTCATTTACATGACATTTAAGTCTGTAGTAATAAAGAAAATAAAGACTGACAGTGTAGTTTGTCTCCACTAGATGGCAGCAACAAAGCTTCAGCTGGAAGGAAGTGAACTTCTCACACAGCACATAAACTATACAACAGAGCTTTCCATTTTTCATTTCCAAGAGCAAACAAGCCAACACACACACACACACACACCGCAGTGAGAACACCACATTTATTCAGGAGACGTGTCTACCATCATGCCAGTTAGGACAGACAAGCAAACAAACATTGTTTACTGGGGGCGGAGATCTTAATTCCAATAATAAATAACGGTGCTTTATTTCGACGGACTTCTCTGTGAAAGGTCTGACATATGAAAGAGAAGAAGAAGCAAAAGAGGTGTGCAGCTCCACCCTGTGAGTCGTTTCCGACAGCTTCTTGTGCAAATGCGTGTTGGATAAACAAACGTCATCATTTTACCAATTCTCACATTGATTAACTTATGTTCTGGAAGAATAAAGGACCTCCTACCTTTCGACGTCAAATGGGAAGCAGAACTTAGGCACTGTCTGCAGGACCTCCTAGAACGACACAAAACAAAAGACATTAAGAGCCGCTTAAAAAAAAATATCTGATATTAGTTAAACATTTAATTCAAAGACGAGCCTTAATTAAGGCTCACGATGTGATAAACAGGAATTTGTGGTATTATATGCAAATTTGTATTTAAAAAAAAGTTTGAAATTTGAAAAATTGTAAGTGCAACTGATTTAAAAAAAAAAAGTAAGCACACTTTTTTCTAAATAAACTGCATGATCTGAGGGATTATCCATGCTAACAGTGCAAACTGTGGTAATCCAATGAAACGTTTCAATAAAAACACTCGTCAAAACAAAAGCTTGCGAACAAAATTTGTTTTTAGTGCATTGCTAAATATCCGCTGAAGTGTTTTCATTGTACCTAAATACAGGGTTATTATAAGTCTAACAGATTTTCCACCAGTTTCCGTCTGCCAAGTACAATTGATTCAAAAAAAAGTAAATGTGTACCTTTTCTCAACAAACTGCACGGTTCGTAGTAAAAACTTAATCAGATCAAACGCCTCTGTTGGAAATATACAGAAAAGTAGCTGGCAAACAAACCAGGTTGCTAGGTGGCTAAGTATTGTCTCAAGTCCTCCTCAAAAACCTCAACACTTCTATGATATTCTTGTCACTAGATACAGCTCTAATGGAAATCTAAAGGATTCGTCCGACAGATGAAGTCGTTTAGAAATGTAAAAGTGCAGCTTTTCTCAAACTCCATTGGTTTGTTAATCCGATGACAGTTTCTCATTACAATGTAATATTCATCAATAGAACAGTAGCTGACCAACGAATGCCCAAATGAAAATATTTACATTTTTACATCTATAATATACTGCTCCCTAGCTATAGCTATATATATATATAAAAAACTGGACGATTTGTATTTGTTACGGAGAACAGTACCTGGCAAACGAATGGATTTAAAGGGAAACGCCATCAAACTAATGTGAAGGGGAGGGTAATCAGAGGCTAAAATAATTAGCGGCCATTAGCTCATTGATCGTTTTGCTTGAGGTGTGGGGACGACGGAGGTGACGGCAGATTGTTGGAACAATGGCTAAGCAGCACCAGGGGTTCAGAGGAGGTGCGGGAAGAATAGGAAGGGGGGGGGGGGGGTCTTTGGGTTTCTACCTTCCCGCACAACCCCAGAGGGAGAGTCCTAGCACCAGCAGCATATGGATTTCCATAGCCATATGGGTTAGCCACGTCTGGCCAGTCCTGCACTCTAGACTAGCCATGGGGAACTGCCAGTGATCCTCTGCTAAAAGTATAACAAGCTGCGACCATTCGGATTTGTGTTCGGGGGCAGCTGAGTGGCCCAAATGCAGCTTGCGTACCCATACCTGCCCTTTGTAATGAAATTAATCGTTCAGCGTGCGTGTACATGCGAGGGAGTCTGTTTTTGTTTGCGTATATATGCAGGCGCGGATGATGACTGGTTGCTGTTTTTTCTCGGTGGGAGGCGGTGGTGCTGATGGGGGAAGACAGAGTGAGAGAGTTAGTATGTGATACAGAGAGCGGCGAGGAGATTGAAGGCTCTGGCAGGCGAGAGAGGAACGTTGGCAGCGGCAGAAACATCCTCGCCGTGTCGTGGCGCGGCGGATGACTGTACGGCAGTAAAGCTGTCACGCGTACGCAAGCCTGATGCTGCCGTATGTGACTGCTACTATCATTAACTCCTATAGGCGCTTCCCCCCTCCCCGAGTGTTTATGCCAAGCTGCGGCACGCTTTTGCTGAAGCGTATGCAAACGGATGCTACGCAAATAAAATTGTCTCCTTCGCAGATGCAGAAGTTGTCGAGGGTCTGGCCTGCTTGATGCCAGTCAGCGCTGGTCCCTGCTGTCAATCCTTCAATCAAAGTGCTTGACAGGAACTTGCAGTGGAATTCATACTGGAAATAATATTCGGACTAGACGAAAGGCGATATTTGTAACAACATGCTGCTGAACGAATGTAATTACGACAGTCTAAAGAAATAAAAAAAAACGCAAGCCGTAATTATGACCAATTAAATAAATCCTTTTGTACAATGTCGACATACTGTAAAACGGCATGCGCAGTACTTGATTTAACTAAAAAATGGGAAAAATGTCCCAGAGTATGTACGTTTTGTCTACATAATAAAAGTCAATGGGGTCCAAAATGACAAGATTGGACCCCATTGACTTTCATTGTGTGGGCCAAAACAGGGATTCTGCAGAAGTCAGTCACAAGGGTTTTAGAGCGACACGAAGGTAGGCAAATTACAGAATTTCCTTTTATTGCGTGAACCGTCCCTTTGCATGAAAGATTGATAACGTCTGTCAGTTTAGAATGAACGTACATACTAAAAGTAGCAGAAACCGATTTGATTTCATGTTGACTTCAAGTGATTTTCAAATCCATTCATATCCGATTGCATCCAAGTGCGATATTCTCCCGATTCGCCTCAAGCTCTTACTAGCTCTAAACCTCAGCACGCATGTGCATTACACACCTTTTTCTCTCACCGTTTTATTACTATTCATCCAAGTGATCAGGGGACTACACCAAAGCGAGCTCTGGGAGGAGAGTGGGATCATGTGAAGAGGTGTAACGCAAGTTGCTATCGTTCCTGTTGTTTGGTTGTACTGTTTTTTTTTCCCCTTTCCCTGCCTCACTCCCAACCATTTTCCCAAGACAAAAGAATATAAAACAGCTAATGCATTTACAACTCACTGGAGGAGGCAGGGTGAACTCTGCAGGCTGCATTATTTATTTACTGTTGAGACAGGGATATCACTCAATGAGACAGCAGTCTCCATTCCCCCCTGGTCCCACAGCGGAGGCCTGCAATCACAGCTTCTCCTCTATCACTATCTCTCTCTCTCTCTCTCCTCCACCAGCAGCATTTATTACCGCTCCACGCTACCGGGAGAAACTACCGCTCCCCTCCCTGAACTCCCTGCAGAGGAAGGGAGCTTCTGCTGGGCTGGATGGGAGCAGGAGATCCAGCACTGGCATTAGCAGCAGCAGATATCAGGGGATGTGCTGCTTCACTCGGCTTCTGCATAATGATGACGTTCATAACCCAAGCCAAACTGCCCGGTTTTGATGGTATGGGTTCACGATCAGAGCCAGAAATGGCGAAACCACAAAGCAGACAGTGTCTTCAAATACCAACTATTTCTGGTTATTTTGAGTTGCCAATTTTGGATACAACTCATGATTGCAACTTTTTGCAACCCACAACTATAACTGTAATTATGTAACTACGTTTCACTATTTTAACTTAATATTTCAACTTTTTTTTTCTACTTTATTTCTCATAATTGCAGCTGTTTCTTGCGCATGCTACTTTATCGAACATCTTCTTTTAGTTCCCATGACTTTCCCACAATTTTATTTTTTACTCTGAAACGGGCTTCCATGAAAAAAAAAAAAGCTAATCTATGTCACATCTGTGAGGGAAAATAAAATAAAAATCTAATTCGGGCCACATTCAGCTGCAGCATAAACGTAGCCAATGTTACTAGGTGATGTGAATGTTAGAGTTGAATATTTAGATGGAAACAGCAAGACAAGAATGGGAGGGAGAAAAAGAGAGAGAAAGAAAAGGGAGAGAGAAAGATGTTGTTAGTGGGAACTAAGCGGTGCTCCGGATGAGCTAGTGAAAAGCATTTCTTCATTCTGTCAATACCGGGATGAAGGAGGGAGGGGGACGCGAGAGATATGTGGCGAGAAATAGAGGGAGAAAGAAAAGGAGAGAAGGAAGGAAAGGGAGAGAAAGCATGAGAACTGAGAGATATAGACAGGCAGGCATCCAGGCAGACAGACGGTGATAGAGAAAAGAGAGATAAGGTGAGAGAAAGACAGGAATCGAGAAAAAGAGAGACAGCAAACTCCCCCTTTTCTCTCTCCAAGCTGGTGGGATTCCTCCCCGGGGGTTTCTGTCTTTAAACCTCCATGCTCTTTAAAAATTCTGCCAGCCAGCAGGTCTACACGGCGCTATGGAACTGTCTCCAGCAGGGGAGAAGTGTGTGATTGTGTGTGTGCAATGGGAAAGAGAGACAGAGACTGGCAGAGCCACCATGCTGACGGCACCGAGATCCCAGTGACAGGTTCAAACCCAATCTCCCCACAGGTCAGTGTTCCCTGTACCCCCAAACCCCAATTAAGTCCTGCTTCTTCTTCCTCCTCTCTCTCTCTGGGTGTCAGAGAATGTGGCCATGACACATGCGGCAATGCCCTGTGGTTATGATGATGAAAATGCTACTGGGTCTAATATCAAACACTGCTTCTAATACTACAAATAAAACCTAGAGTCCTGCTCGTCTATGTGAATTTCAATGCCATGATGCTAGAATGTCGTCGTTAAGGTGTGGTTTTATAGCACTGTGTGATATAAGATTATGTATAGGACTCTGGTTCAACCTATAATGTTAATATATGAGATTTTAAAGGGTTAGTTCACCCCAAAAAAAGAAGATTCTGTCATTAATCTCTCACCCTTGTGTCGTTCCAAACTTAAAAGACCTTCGTTCCTCTTCGGAACACAAATTAGGATGTTGCTCCACTGATGTCAAAGACTTTTTTTTACCTGTGTTTTTGCTATGTTTCTGGATCTGGGATCATTTCAGTTGTATTGCTGTCAGATGGCTCTTTGATATCATCAAAAATATCTTAATTTGTGTTCTGAAGATGAATAATCCTTTAACGCCATTTGTTTTAAAACATGTTCTCACTAAGTCAATACTCTCATTGCCTAAATGTTTTTAGAAAACTGCAAGGTTAAGGAAAATCCATGAATTAAGGTCAACTGTAACTACTTATCAAAATTTAAACCTTGTATCTCACAATTGCGACTTCATTTCTTGTTACTCAAATTGTTTCTTGAAAAATTGTGACTATTACTTATAATTACAATTAGGGCTGCACGATTTGGGAAAAATGTGCGATTGCGATTATTAAGGTCAAGATTGAGATTTGCGATACGATATATAAGTGGTTTGACTCAACTTGCTTGTTATCAAGGAAAATGCACACACAGATTACTAATAATG
>JAUCMS010000049.1:11721040-11739960 GCA_032357445.1 Enteromius radiatus | reverse complement strand
TTTAGGACCATGTGATATTTCAGTTTTTCTTAATAAATCTGCAAAAATATCAAGTTCAGTTTTTTTCAGTCAATACAGGGTGCTGTGTGTACATAAAAAAAAATAATAATAATATATATATATATATATATATATATATAAAAAACTGGGATTATTAATTTTTAATGTAAAATTCAATTAATGTTATATGTAATTAAATGTAATTAATGCATAATTATTAATATTTTATAAATCATTGTTATTATAATCAATGTGTTATATTTATACAAAATGTTTTATAATAATAATATTCTTATTCTTATTGTATTTATATTCATTATATATATATATATATATATAAATAATAATAAATAAAAAAGTGTATATATATATATATGCACATACATACACACACACTTTTTTATTTATTATTTTTTTTATTTATGTATTTATTATTATTATTATTGCACAATATTGTACTTTATTATATATTTTTAATAACATAATAAAAAATAAAAATATTATAACATTTTTTATTTTTTTATTATACTATTTCGGTGTGTTTTTTTTAAAGGTTAAAAAGGTACCTGTCCCAGCATGTGTGCTAACCACTGTTTGGGAGTTACTAACTTAACATTAACTCAGTGTCATGATAGCCACAACAGCTCAATACGGTTTAGATTTTTGGTTTAGCGCCATAACCTGTCATAAATAAGCGAGTGCAGACTTTAAAAACGACACGCCTTGTGACACATAATAAGGCAGAACTCCAGACGCCTCCGCTATGACTCACTCTAAAAAGATCAGCCTGGACCACAAAACAACAACTCAATGTCTGCTGAAGGTCAATGAGGGGACTCTGAAACCAGACAATGAGTTTGTGCACAGACCCAGTCTCATATGAGGGGTGTGCAAGATCTGATCCAACACCTCCATATTACAACAACAGCGGTGAAAATCTTTGCTCTCTTCCTAACTCAATTTCAATAAACACTGCAAAGAATTCACCTCTGTTTGCAACTTTACATTTTTTGCTGAGCACACGTTTTTCAATAACTAGAGATATTAACTCTTAATTTAAAATTCCAAGAAGTGGATTCATGAAAATCTCCTAAAGAAAGAAATTATAGAATTTGGATCAATTCTATATTAAAGTCTGTTCCTAAATGCAATTCTTAGGAAATAGTTTCTAACTTTAAAAATAAACATGTCAAGTTTTGGGGTTTTCTAAATGGATGACAACTCCTGCAGCAGACTTTCAGTTCTTTGTCCACTGTCTGCCGATTATCATAATAATCATAGCGTCTTAATTTAGAAAAGAAGATTAAAAGAAGCAGTTAAGATGAATCAAAGAATTAAACAATTAAATCAACAGTTTGCATTACGCAAAATATTTGGAAACCAGAATGAAAGCTGCAAATAGCTACACATCATTCGGTTTTCTTCTTCAGGTGAGTTAGTATTTATAGTATGACCCTGCATCAAATACTATTCTGTTACAGGAAGTTCAAATATCCTGTGCGATTAAAGATAAATATGCTCTTAGAAGAGATCAGTTGATCACACAGAACTAGTACAACTATGATGCAGGACCCAGTGTGTGGACACATTTATGACTGCTCAGCAAAATCTCACAGGCGAATTCAGTCAATATAAATCATGCGACTGGGAGTTTCGCATAAGTGTAAAAGATTTCATGATGGTCAAGCAAATTTGGGCGCTAACCAGCTCGGCCACATAGATCACCACACTGTTAAAGGACTTTGTTGTTTCGAAATATCACTGAAATCTTAATGCGAAATCATAAAACTAAGCAGACAAAGCAAGGACTAAATATGTAAAAGTAAATGTTTAAAGCAAAAACCACTTTAACAGTGCCACATGCATTCAAAATTGACAAACACATTTAAATATGAGAGGGAATTACAGAAAAGTAAAAAGCACACTAGTACTAGTAAAGTATAGCTAGAGCGATGATCTGGCATCTCGCTTTTAGTATTTTTTACTAAAGTAACATTACAGCAACCAAAGGGTTGTTATGTTCAGATTTCAATGTTCTTTTTATGTTTGGAAGGCTAATCTGCATAGGGTTGCCATGTCCACTTATTATAAGCAAGGCTTCCTGTGCATGTCCGTTCTTGTAGTTTGAGTTCAGCTCATAAAGCAAACCAGTTTATAAAGTTAACAGAGGATTCTGGAATGTAGCTTAAATAGTGTTTTGATACAAGTTGATTAGAGGCATGTTCTTATTTGCCGTTTACATTTGCTACCAAAGATCTGGCAACACCAAGTACTTCCCTCACTGAGGTTTCTCAAGTTGTGCAAACAGAAGACAACACAACTTTGAGACACGTTTAAGAAACAACTAGTTGTTTATATCGGTTTTGTATATGCTGTGTAGAATTTCTGTAAAAGCGGTTGCCACTACCAACATTTCTCACGATTCTTTTGTGGTTTGTCACGGTGTAAATTACTGAACCATGCCTACGTAACCGGATTAAGCACTGAAAGGTGAATTGACAACCAAATAGCAGCAGTAGCGTACGTTTTTATTTTTAGGTTTCATAACGACAAACAAACAGCAGCTGCATCAATGAATCAGATCAATGAGCCGAGTTAAATTTGGAGTATTTGCATGTTAACCATTTCCTCTTTCACGTCAGCATAAATTTAGAGACTAACAATATGAACTTCCCATCATATTTGAACCGAAACTCTTGCTTCTGCATTCTGATCTAATCCACAGCAACAGTGCTGATGATTCAGTTCTGCTGTCAGATGAAGCAGCGACTAGCACGATGAACGCTCTGATGATTTAGCATGTCGGGCATGAACCCAACTTCAACCTCCAACCTTCTTTCACCGGATGGGTCTCTCCATTTTTCATAACCCCATCCTTCTTTTTTTCTTGTCTTCCAAATCCACCGTAGTCGGTGCGCTGCATGGCAAACATAAATATGCCCACATATTCTCCACCGGCGCTGACCAGAGTTCAGAGAGGAAAGGGAGGGGGGGGGCGGGGAGTGAAAAGACTGACAAAGGTGCATTACATAATCCCATTGTGAGATTTCACGGACCTTGTCTTATAATATTTTTACAAAGACTGAATTTCCTTCTCCCCAGGGATCTGAAGCCCAACTCCTCCATCTGATCTGGCAGAGTCAGGTCAATTTTATGCTGATTTTATGGGTGAGAGGATGGGAACCACTGCCAGGGAGAGAAAGAGGAACACAAGGGACAGAGAGCGAAAGAGAACAGAAAGAAGAGATACGCACAGAGACTGTGCGAGAATGATGGGTAGCTGACAATAACATCTTTAACATTTTAGGTGAAAATTTCTATAAATGTTTGACAGTGTATATTTAAAATGCTGTGAATGCTCACCATTTATTTTACCTTCTTAAAATTGCTGCTTAAATCAACACTTTCGTGTTTGGCGAAATATGGACAAATCAAGCGACTGACCAATTCTGACTAAATGGTAACACAATCATCTGGATAGTTTTATTGAACTCAAATACCGTTTAAAAATTGCTTTAGAGATAATCAAAAGGTGAACATTTATTATTATTTCATTTTTCATTTTAAGCAAAAAATACAGTAATAAAAAAAACAAACCCAGAAGTGTTAAACATTTAACCCAATCGCTGGGTTTGTCCGACACAGTCTCACGACCAATTCATACATATTTTACGAGATACGAGTTTGTACAAATTCGTATGACCTCACTCGTATTATTTTTTGTACGATTTGTCTAAACCTCAATGACCGGGGGGGGAGGTTTAGGGGTGGGGTTAGGTGTAGGTTATTTGTACAAATTCACACGAATTTGCAACTCGTAAAATATGTACGATTGGTACAAATGAGGTTCTACAAATTTGTACGAATTAGCCACCTCATAAAATATGTAAGAATTGCAGTGAAATCAGGCTGGTTTGTCCATAGAGTTATGGAATTTATTTATTTATTATGGAAGTTTTTGCTGAGCAATCATAAATGTGACCACACACTGGGTCCTGCATCATAGTTGTACTAGTTCTGTGTGAGCAACATTTTTGTTGTTAAGTCTCAATACAAAGGGTTTTATCATAACGTAATATACATGATATAATATAATGATATAATGGCACATACGGGGAGTCAACTGTAGTCCGATTCACAAACAAAGGAATCAGATAATTGAGAGCCAGTTTAATTCATTCTAAGCTGTCTCTTATTCATTCAACCGTTTAAAAGTCTTGGATCAGAATGTTTGGTTTTCTGCTTTTAGGACAGTTGAGATCTGACAGGAAGTGAGCTATCGACCCCCGACAACTATTTTTCGAGAAACAAATGCTTTCATTAACCAAAAATTCAAGTGATTTCAGCTTCGCATCACAGAAATGTGTTCAAACAGAAAACGTTTTTTTTTCCAAATTTCAGTTTTACTGCTTTTTGGCCAAAAACATGCAGTCTTGGTGAACATAAGACTATAAATTAATAATAAATTCCCTCAACACCACGTGATCATAAACTGCATGATAGCGAAACTGATGTTTAAACAGGTGTGACAGTGCAGGACACTGCTGTCAATGCCCCTGTGTCAACTGCTTTGATAGAAAAAGAAAGAAGAGGGAAAAGACAATAAAACGTGTAACACATAAAAAGAGATGCAACGGCATAAAAGGAGGCAAGAGAAAGCGATAGGTGAGAGGGAGGGGTAATAGAGGGGCATTGCCCTCCAACCACGCACCTTCTGTGCTGCATATCCTGGAGGCTCCCGTGTTCTTACGGATTCAAAAATACCTTGAGACACATGCTTATTCATACACAGAGGCAAAGGACTTGCAAATCTCTATCCCGGTGGGATTTTGGATCGACGGGTGGGGGCTCACATGAAAAGCCCCAAAAATTCAGATGAGCTCTTTTATTATTAACACCCGCTCTGTCCCTTCAACAAACCAGATCCAGCTTCGAATCTGAGCAATGCAATCAAATATTTGCCATCAAGTAGAAGTACTCAAAGCGGAGACGTAAATGTTTTGTCGATTTTTAATAAAGGCGACAGCACCTGGCACGCTCAGGTAACACATCGCAAATAAAGATGGTCTTATTTAGCAATTAACATCTCAAACGTGGTTTTCAAAAATGAAAAAAAACGTGCAAAAATGACCGATTGGCTGACCAACTGTCACCCTTTTTTGGTCGGGGGGAGGTTTGTACACTGGGGAATGTAGTGAGATGAAGGCCCCTGTCTGTGGGTGAAAAGCTGTCAAAGGGACCCCGGCTCCTTGCCTCCGCAGCCTCCTGCTGCCATATTGTGAGTGTGTTTGCACGGGGCGGGCAGACACAAAGGGATTAATGGGTTAAGGCTGAAAGTTGAAGGTTAGGAGGGTAAACCCAACCCCTGCTGCTGAGCCAGGGAGAGAAATGTCACCGTGACAGACCTGGGGCTGCTTAATCCCCCTCTCGCCCCTCTCGCTCCCCAACGGCCTTCCCTCCTGGGCTTGACACACCGAGGCCGCTCCTGTTCCCAGCAGGTCTGCGAAGCGCCCCGAGCCAGTGAGCGCACACAGACATGGAAACAGACAGACAGACAGATAGACACCCACACACAGGAAGAGGGGCAGACCAACTTGACAGACGTTTCAACTAGGGCTGGCCAGTATAGAACGTGCAGCGAGAGAAACGTGTGAAGTCAGTTGAGAGATTGGCGAAGAAATGTGGCATACAGAGGCAGATGTAAATCTAGATGAATAAAAAGGTATTAGGAGCAATGCATTCAGTCATATATAATTCAGCTGATCCGTAGTCACAGGTGTGTATGGAGAGCGAAACTCATTTTCTCCAGAGAGAACTTGATATTTAAGGAATCTCTATAATGCCTTGGAGAAAGATGTACTGTTAGCTGCACTGTTTGTTTGTTTTTTACATATAGGTGAAGAACCACATTACCCATAATCCTAAAAAGATCATGCACCAATCAGGGAATTGCAACAAACACACTCCTATGAAGCATGCATTTATTTATTTATTTATTTATTTATATGTCATATTTGAACTAGATAAGAAAGAAAAGAAAGAATTAACAGTGTTGGAAACAGTTAAGCTGCTTAATAGTTTTTTTTTAGGATTCTTTGAATAATATAATTCAAATAATGTTTGGATAATAATGTTCAAAGCTTCTGTTACAGTAGTTTACTGTTACACTACTGTTCAAAAGTTGGGATCAGTACATTTGTATTCTTTCTTTAAAAGTCATAGCATAGATTTACATTTTAGAAATGTTTTATATTTGGTAAAACATTATGTTGTTTTTTACTTGTTATTCAACAAAGAATCCAGAGAAAAATCACAGGTTCCAAAAAATATATTTGGCTGCAAGAAATTCTAGTAATAAACCAGCATATTGGAATGATATCTGAAAAAAATCTGGAGTAATGATGCTTTGTATCACAGGAATAAATTACATTTTAAAATATATTCACAAAGAAAACAGTTATTTTCAATTAAAATAATATTTCACAATATTACAGTTTTTTTCTGGATTTTTAATCTAATAAATGCAGCCTTGACGAGCAGAAGAAACATCTTGAAAAAACATTAAATATCTTATTTTTGAACAGTAGTGTATATATTGCAATAAATGTTAAATATGCTGCTTTTGTACTCAACAAAAGACTTCATTACTGTATTACTTCACTGAACTGTCGTTCACTGTGCTTCATTTCCTTATAAAGATGTTATGAGTACAGAGTCTTGTGCCTTTTTCCCCAGGACTCAGATCCTCTTTAGCTTTAGTTTGATTTTAATTACTTATTAATCAGAAGGATAAAAAAAAGTTCTGGAAACAAATCAAACCAAGTATTTAATTTGTAAATATCATTACCACAGTTATTTAAAACACAAACCATTTCTACAAGAGAAAGTTATTATGCAAGTGAAAATGACTTGATGACTTGAATGATTTTGGTCATACCACCCATCCTAAAATTCAACCTTGGACAGACATACGGTAAACAGTCTACAGACATAAGTTGAATTTCAATAGTTTTTAACATCTCAAACAGCGCATTTAAAGCATAAGCCTGTTTACAACTGTCCTTTACCAATCATCTCAGCACTTCCAATCTGATGTAACACGCCAAGGTGGTGGCAGCTCAATGTAGTGCCGTCGCTGTTTTCATCTCACCACCACTGAAAACACCTTGAAGAAGTCTAAAAACCCCATCGGCTGCCGTCGACGGCAAGGAAAACAATCTCGCCCACTCGCATCAGAGCCGGCAAGTAATTTGACTGCGGAGCAAACGCCGGCTAATGGGTGAGAATTGAATTGAAATCACCTCTGAGGAGCGAGCTATTTTTCTTTTTTGCTTTCGCACCCAATGTGAAGCCGGCCGTGGGTGATGGCAGGCTTGGGAGGGCCCTTCCAGAGATTCCCCCTGGGTTTCGTGCACGGCTAACCTTCGACAGGACCGCCGCTGCGTGGCAACACGCCGCCGCCCCGAGCGCAGACAGCGCGGGTCAGTCGCAAATCAATGTTTTGACGTCCCGGGAATGCTTGTCTTTAAAAGTCGATACACGCCGCTTTGATAGAGCCGAGGCCGGAGGGAAGAAGGTTAATAGGTGAGTGGTGGAAAGAGCTCACAGCTGACACCACTTTTTACCACCTCTGTCTGTCTATCTGCGAACGGGATGGGTCTAGAGCCAATACGCCGAACGCACGCCGAGCCGATTGAGTTGCCAAGCTGTCATCGTACGCTGATGGAAAACCTCAACATACCCTAATGGCTCCTTGGGATCGAACTGTGTTTAATAAACTGTGTCAACAAGTATTGTGAATACGTGAGGTGTCATTAATATAGTATAAAGTAGTATCAAAGTAGAGTAAACTGTAGAAACCGTAGAGACGGGCTGTCAAATTACTAAACATAACGCTGGGTCCAATGAGTGAGCGACAAAAGTGGCGTCCAAAACACCCTACATTACTGATTTTCACATACGTTTTTACTGTCTGTTATTATAGTGTGTTGCAAAAAATTTGTCTGTTAAGTGTGGACAAACAAATTACTTGTCGAGGGGTGGAACAACACAATCAGATTTTAGCACCTGGCAAAGTGGACAAAGTCTACAAGATACAGCAAGCGACAGTAGTCGTCAGATTGGTTGAATTTTACGGGATTTCCGACAGTTCTTTGACGTTCTGCCTGGAAACATAGCTGCTGTGACGCCGGACCCCTCACGAAAAAAGAAAGCCGTCGTGTTTACACCTGTGACAATGATCAGGATCATCTAAACACTGTATTTTCAAAAGTATGTGAAATTTGGAAAATTTGCGTTATAGAATCTTTAATATACTTCAGAGTTTTAGACACAGGTCTATTATTGTGGCTATGTTTCCACGCTCTAAAATGTGATGCTGAACTAAACAAACTGTGATTGGTTGTTTGACATGTCAGTCAAACGACCTTATAGGCGGGCCTTTGCAAATTATATTGTCATCCACACCAACAAATGATATTGTTTCCCTTTTTTATCCTTCAGCTGTAAGTCTGAAGGTCTGGCTACGTGAGACTAGCTGGCAACTGACAAAATATTAACAACCAATCAGAATCCATCCTGCTTTGAATAGTTTAAGCATTTGAAGTGGCAGACAACAAAATGGCAGCACATGCTTAAACAGAACCATATGATTTGTTGGTGTGGATGACAATATAGTCATTGTCGTTTCTTTATAGACAGCACTCTTGGTGTGAACGGGTCTTTATGCTGTCTTAAAAGAAATACAGTCTTTTTATGGAGGTAAGTTAAATGTTTAAAGAAAAGAAAATTTAAGGAATAAATCGATTTGAACACAATTTGAATTTGAAGATTTGAACACAATACATATACATCCTACAACCATCTATGTATTTTAGTGGCAACTCTTTAAAACTCAACTTCCAACAGATCTCAATTACTTTTAATTTACTGCACAAAAACATTTAACTAGAATTAATTCGTTGTAACTAGAATATGGAAATAACTGTTACTGTACCTTCTGAACACACTGCAAAAGCGTGACTTCTTGTTTACAGATTCTTAACTTAAGATGAGGTTACTTGAGATGCAAAATGACAAGAGATAAGGAGTCTTGCATTAAGAGAACTTCTTCAAAATGAAGTCAGTTTCTGGTTAAAACAAGAGCAGATTAATTTGTGTCGCAACTATTTTCTTCTCTGAGTTAAGACCTTTGTAGGCCTTAATTTGCAGAAGAGAGATTCAAGACATTCTGAAACATTTTTAAGACCAACAAAAAACATGGTTAAAGGGATAGTTCACCCAAAAATTTAAATTTGCCTTTCCTTTTGGTACCCTCCCTCCGCGTGGGAAAATTTGTACCAGACTGCCACGGTTAAAGTTAAAAATCTTCGTTTGTGTTCTGCTGAGGAAACAAAGTCACCTACATCATGGATGCCCTGGGGGTAAGCAAAAAAACATCAAATTTTCATTTTTGGGTGAACTATCCCTTTAAGTTGAACCGAACTTGAACATTCAGTCATCATTTGCTCACCCTCATGCCATTCCAAACCTGTACGGGTTTCATCGTTTTTGGGCAAAACAAGAAGTACGCTGAAGATTTTTTGAAAGCCAGTGAGGTCCAAAACACCACCACTGGACAATGAGAAATTTTTATAAATCATCCACAACCATGAGGGTGAGCGAATATTTTTTTGGATAAACAATACCTAGAAACTAACTCGCTACAATAGCTACATGTTGTAAGAAGTTTCCAGGATCTTTACAGTCAAGTCTCTTCTGAACCAGACAAATGGGAGTCCAAACCGTTGAAAACCAGTGGTTTCTGTGTTCATCCAGAGATGAAGGACTCTGTGTGTTGCCTGTCTGCCTTTCCTTTTTGTACCCTCCCTCCGCGTGTCTCCTCCTTCTCCTCTCGTCTCATTCTTGGCCAAAAGGTTAAAATGCTGAACTCGCAACCTCCTTGGCAAAACCTTTTCTTCTTCCGCTCCTTTTTTCGCTCATCTATAAAAGATTTATTTCACAGTATGTAGAGGTCTGGATTAACCCACTCCATGCCCCAGAACAAAGCCATTGTCTTTGTGCCCGAACAGGTCCGTGTAAAGAGGAAGCACCAGCTCCTCGACGTCCACAATAATGCCATTGTGCCTGGCATGCTGGAAGGGTCCTGGTTGTCTTTTGGGGCTCGTCTAGACTTTGAGCCAGCTACTCAAGGAATTGGTAGAAAATCCCATCAAGCAGTGGAGTGAACGTTAACTAAGGTAACCCGCTGTGAACCTGATGAAGATGTCAACCGAACATATGGCAAAAAAAAAATTCTTTTGTTGGTACAAGGAGCTTTTTTCTTCCCCTCCAGAATGAAGGGGAGTGGAGAGGGGAGGGAGGCTAGTGTTTGGAAGCCAAAAGCAAGGAATAACTGTGGTCATCAGTTTACTTCTGGATCAGTAACTTTATTCTAGCTTCGAGCAGCTCTGCCCCCAGATCTCACAATTAAAAGGGTAAGCAGATTAGCAAGCATCTTTCAAGCTTGAACTGAAAGAAAACACTCAGTCATTTTAAAATGTTTTTTTCCCCCCTCACTCTTGTCCCCCCCCTCACACGCCACAAATAGCATTACATTTCATGCTACTTTAGCGGGCAACAGCTTTAAAAAAGGATATACTTTACAGCAATGATATGCTTCTTTAAAGTATCACACTGATCATTTACTGCCTGTGAACTTCTCTGTGAAAAGAGAAACCCTAAAATTCACATGTACCCTGGACGCGGAGCAACTGCCAAGACTACAAGTTTAGGAAGTTTGCAAGAAGTGGCTATGTTTAAAGCTGTCTGCTGTCACGAGTATGACACTTTGGCAGGTACTTCATCTCTATACACATAAAAACATCACAAAGATATAAAATTAATAAATAAAATATTATGCATACATACGATAAAATTGCTTTCTATAAAAGAATATAAAAATTATATGCACTACTGCTGCTACTACTAGAAAAAATATATAATTTAATCATTATTATTTATAATATTATTACTATGTAATAGTAATAGGCTTGTATTGCTGTCCTAATTTCTTGTGACATTTTAAGGTGCTTGGGATATAAACCCCTCGAGCTGTCATTCTGCATTATCTCTGTTTGCAGCCGAATCATTTTGCTAATTTTTCAACAAATGCTCCTCTTTTCACATTTGGAAAAATGCCATCATCATCTCCTCCGTGTCACTGTGTGTCACTGTGTGTCTCTAGCTTTTACTAATCACCTGTGACGCCCAAAAATGCAATCACGCTAATGTCAAAGAAGCATGTTGCATTCGTACGTCATACGAAACCATGGACTCCTACAAATCCTAAAGCACCATGATTTAAAGGTGAAACAGATCAGTTATGGGTATGGCGTATTACACCAATCCATGCAAAGAATGGGCTCTCCAGCAAACATCAAATGCTGATTATTCCCGTGCTTTATCGCAACGTGTGACAATTTGTCAAAAGCCTGTGCGGCTTCATTTGCATATTTTACATACACTTACAGAGTTCAGAAAACAGCTAGGAAACAGCACAGAGAAAGAAAAAGAGGAATAAAAAAAAAAAAATTGAAGCTAGTTGGGGTGCAACCCAATTTCACAGCTTCATGATTGAGTGGAGCAGCATATGGATGTCGGCTATGTGACAGTCCCGGCATATCACTGTATATTAGCACAGTCTGTCACAATACATGTCCAATCGAGGGAATGTTTATCAACTGTCTTCATGTGAAAGATATCTTCTTTTTTTTGCATACCATTTGGTTGGGCTCATTGCTAGCATGCAACGTCGGAAAAGAAAGCCAGCGCACCACAAAGAGAATAAACAACATTCAAACAATCTGCCTCGCAAATCACACCTTAACTCCTGACTCAAGGGTAATTTATATGCACAGTACAGACACGGGGCGGGGGGGGGGATTGTACTGGAGATTTTGCCAAGCTCGCTAATCACATCAGTCATCAAACTGCCTTATCTCAAGCTAAGCTACATCTCATGGACATTAATATGTCTTTACCTCTTAAAGGGGGGCAGCCGCGACTCCGGTCTGGGTGCGTGAGGAGAAAAGCTGGAAAGGGGCTGCAGCAGGTAATCACAAGTTGCAAACCATATGCTCGCACCATCTGCCTCACACATAACACATACACACATCTAAAAATGGGCTACCTTGCAGGAAAAACTCAATTATCCATTAAAGCATATGACAATTAGGCATTGGACAGAGAAGGTGTTTTTATAAGTACTGTACACGTTTGTAGTGCCTATATGCCTTCAGGCGATCAGCAGTGACCTCCGGGAAACTGATTCTTGTGGGATAAAAAAAAAAAAAAAAAAAAAACAGAAACGTGTGAATTTGTCGGGAACTGATGTATCTGTGATATGTTATGATGTGTGATTCGTTTCAGCAGAAGTGTTAATGTTGAACTGAATGTGATGACGCAAAAACAGATTCGGTGCCGTGAAAACTACAGAAAACTATGTTTGTCTGACTCTCATGAACGATTCTTTTAGTGAATCATTCTGAAAGGCTGACTTGAATCTGCCCTTCACGGAATGACTCACTGAATCAGTCAGAGCGGTTAATGAGCCAACATCTGACTCACTGACTTCTACTTCACTTTATAGTCAATTATATAGTCTGTCGTGAAACAACACACATATTTTAAGATTTGTGAACCTTAGATTTGGATCGTTATTGATTGACGTAGTTAAAGGCTATTTTGGTCTATGCTCTGGATGGCGACTAAAGACTTAAAAATGTATTTAAAATTTATTTTAAACATTAAAGAGGTCAATTTAATTATGGAAATTAATACTTTTATTCAGCAAAGATGAGCTTAAGTAGATAAAATTGATAGTAAAGACATGTATAATGTTACAGAAGTGTTCTGATTCAAATAAATGCTGTTATGAATTTTCAAAAAATAATGATAATACTAATTAAAATGCGGAAAATCCAGCTTTGCGTCACAGGAATAAATTACATTTTATTACAAAATATCCTCAGCTAAATTGTAATAATATTTTTACAGTTTTTTGTTTGCTCAGATAAATGCAGCTTTAGAATGGTAGTGTAGCTTGTCATTTAACCAGCCTTTCTCACAGGAAATGATGAATGGTTTGAGAAGGAGAGAGGCATGCTCGCATACTTAACTAATGACAGTACTGTATGCTAATTCCATCTGACACTCCCTGAATCAGAGAAGGAGCCGAGGACCAATCAAGTGAGAGACCACGGTTTCATGTGTGACAACAAAGACCTCACAGATGAGTCACATGATATTCAATGACAAATAGCACAGCAAAGCCCTCACAAAGACAAGCAGTGGGGACTGACCTACATTCAGCGGTGAAAAGTGGGCTGGAGCCCAAAAAGAGGCCAGGACTGTGATACCAAACTTAAAAAAATTGCCACAAGTCACTCTGCACGTGAACATTTTTAGCCGAGGTAGGCCTATATTGCAGTGTTTGAAAAATGAGAACTGAGATAATGTAACATGTCTAGTCTGCTTTTAAGGTTACTAGGAAACTTTTCTGTAGATTTTGAGGATAATCATTTATAACCGTATACATCTAACCAAGTTGTTTTTTGGCAGACTAATTCTCAATTAACCGTGAGATCAATTGTTTAAGCATTTCACACAGGAAGCCATAAGTTTAACCAAAACCCAAACTAATGTTAACCCAACAGGCATTTAGACCCACAGCAGAATATAACAGCACACACAGGTCTCGAGGTAAATTTAAAAAACACTTTTTAAAAAAACTAGATCATTTATAACTTGACACTTTGCCTCAGAGACACAGTGGTCAAACATGTCTGACCTGAATGTGTACGGCTGTTGAAGTGGTGTTTTAAAAAAAAAAATAATAATAATAGTTGAAAAGGTTTTCCTGCGCAAACTGTTGAGTTAAACTGATATATATACACTTATACACAGACGCATTTTTTTATTTATTAATAATATAACAATTAATTAATACTTAATACCAATACATTACTATTTAAGTAATTATTATTAGTGGTTATAGTAACATTAATGATAACACTAAATTTAATTTAAATCATGTTATGTATGCGCATATTATATTATTAATAATTATTATCATCGTTGATATTATTAGTAATGATAACAATAAATTTGGTTTAGTGCTGTCAAACAATTACTCGCAATATATAAATACACACATGTATATATCTCAGACAAGTGTGTGTGTGTGTGTGTGTGTGTGTGCACGCAATTAATACAAGTTATTAACTATCATTCACCTCATCAGACATCATAATGTTACCTAAATCATGTTTATATGTAAAGAATTCTTATCTTTAGTAGTCTGTGATATCCAGAATCGCACAATTATCAATATTATTATTATTATTCAGATCTCTGTTCAGAGTTGGCCTTTTCAGTATTTGTTGAAGTGAAGGCAAACTTCCTCCCTCGGTTTCCAGCGTTTCAAAATGACACAACATAATAATCTAAATCAGCAAGATAAATTATTTACCACATCCTCACTTTTGATGTCATTATACAACCCCAAGAATAGACGTGCCAAGAAGTCTTTCCATGTTTTAGCAGACTGACTGCGATGCCACTCAAATGAGGAAGTCTGTATAGCAGGGAGTGCTGCCTCGAATATTACACCAATCAGCAGATTCATCAAAACACCGGTCCCATGTAAAGAGGGAGGCAGTGTGGGTCAAACCACCTGAGAAGAAGCAGGCCGCCACCCTGCAGGGCCTGACTGTTCCCGTCACATCTGCTGATCTTCACTCGCCAGCGCCGGACACTATATTACTGGCCTTGCCATCCAGCTGCCATAACAAACGGCAAGCAAAAAATGCTAGCATGTCAATCAAAATCAATCATTTGAGATATATATATATATAAGCATTCGAGAAAGGTCTCTGGCAACACAATGGAGTTTAGGAACCGACCAGAGCTGGTGAATTTGGCAAAACTTCCATCGTAATCTTAAATTCATATATTCACAGCCCCAGTGGAATGGCTTTAGACTGTTCGTAACTAACGAGACTCTTCGGCGAGAGGAGAAAAAAGCAGCATGAAGTGAAAATCCGTAACTTGCAGAACTGGAGGTCAATCTGAATTCACTTCTGAGCAGGGGTGGGTGGGATAACTTATTCCATGGCTTCAAACTAAAGCTTTTTCCATCATTAAGCTGTATTTTTTTGGGTGATGCTGGCAAAGGGGGACCGGGGAGGCTTGATGAAGTTGCCCAAGTATAATGAGGGCAGATCAAACTGAATTGAATCTGCATGACTATAAAGTAAAAGAAAATCATGCGCAAACTAGCCTGTAGCCATTATGAGTAATGACCAATCAACACCATCTTAGGCACAGCGGCATTGTTAGTCTGACAGCGGAGCCCCACCAAAGTGTTAGCTGGCGCTGAACCCGAGACACAGCTGTGCGCCAATCAGGTTATTTAACAAGGTGGGGGTCAGATGGCAAAAAAAGACCCTTGGCTCGCAGACCTGTCAAAAGCTGGTGCGTGAAACTTGAGTCAGGGAAATAAATGTGCTAGGACACTCGTTTGGAAAAAAATAGCTACAGGTACATTTTAAAAATATTTATTTAAGCGCGACAAAGTCAAACAGGTTAATCGTGTAGCCCACGAAAGGAACTCGATCTCTAAAAGGAAAAGTCATTACTCCTGCTCATTATTTTGAAAGATAGAAGTCAATGGCTACCATCAACTGTTCAGTTACCAACATTTTTTAAAATATCTTCTTTTGTGCTCAACAGAGGAAACAAACTCGTACAGCTTGGGATCAACATGGCAGTGCTCAATTGATGACAGGATTTTCATTTTTTGGGTGAACTATCCCTATAAGGTGCTATCACATTAGCAAACATTTTAGCAAATTCCAATAGTCGATTGTCAATTTTTGATAGTGTAGCAATGCATGAACAACAGCTCACACACAAATCACTTTCAAACAAAACAGCTTTCTGTTGGTCAACTTAAAACTGGCTGCAAAATCTCATCAGTAAAATTCCTAACCAGGTTCATGATACTATTAAAACAGTCAAATGTACAGCACCTTCCCTTTTTTTCTTTTACAGATCTAAGAACTCCATATTTAATAACCAGAATATCATATAAAGTTGCATTCATTCCCCCCCATTTTTGATTAACCTATTAATGTCACATAGCACACTAGCATCCCAAGCATCACTTCCACATTTACTAAAGAAAAAGTGAAATAAAATTATATTTAAATACAATTTAATTAATAATTTGTGAAGAACAAAAATAACCCTTTTTTATAAATGTAACATTTTAAATCAGGTGACAAACGAGGAAAACAAAACAAAAAAAGTTTTGGCATCCAAGTGGCCTGTGCGAAAGAGAAATAAAGCTGTTGGTCATCGGTGGAAAAAAATCACTTTGCTAATTGCAGCACAAGTGTAGTTGTAAATTTCAGGTCTATTATATTTTATTGCTTTATTACTGGGTGCAATCTGGATGAAAAGAGGAGGCAAGACAGGTAGCATCTGTCTCCACCTACTGCCTTGGCACAGTCAGCATCATCTGCTGGCTTTGGCACAGGGCGTGAAAAACATCAATGCGGCTCACTAGTGCCAAGCACAAGCGTGGCAGTCATGCTTAATCCAATCTGGCAAAGTATTCATCTTCTAATGTTAGCTAAAATAAGTCACCTACCCAGTCTCTGGGCCTGTCAACCCCAGACCTGTGCTGGAGGAAAAAAACAATGACAATGACAATTCTAGTTTCTAAATGCATGCTGTTTTATTTATATTAGAGATGTGCGAAGACATATTTTCTAAATGAATTTGTCAGTTGGCTGCTCAATTGTCTTAAAGTATCCTGTACAATTAGTTAATTTTTGGATTCACTTGACCCCTAAGTAAGGTTGTTGTTGTTTTTTTTCTGGAAATGAATACTTATTTAGAGAGTAAGTATGTTGGGTTTTGTTTTTTGTTTTTTCAAAATGACAGTAGAGACTTATGTTTTCATAAGAAAAGCTTTTCTTCTGAATTTTCTGATCTTCAAACAAAAACAAAACAAAAATATATCAGGGTTTCCACTAAAATATTGCGAAGCATGGATGTTTTCTCATTGATAACCATACTTGTTTCCCCCAAATCAGCATGTTTGAACGATTTCTGAAGAGTCATGTGACACAGAACACTGGAATAAATTACAGGTTATTTTTAAATGGTACGAATTACCGTTTTTTTTTTTTTTATTGTAAGCCTTGGTGATCAAAAGAGACTTCAAAAACTTCATAAAATGTTTTCCTCCTCAAACTTGAGCATTCAAAATCTGTTAGACGATGTAACAGCTCGACGGTAGACAATTCAAACACAATGTCCAGGATGCTGAAAAAGTGCAAGATGCAACACAGTGGTTAAGTGTATTGTTGCAGCAAGGGAAGTCTAATCTAAAGACAAAGGTTTCACTAAACACTGTCTAGCAGCCTAACTGAAATATAAATGTCAAACTTTCGTATGACTATTTTTTTTTTCAGCCTTTGGAAAAAAAACAAACAAAAAAAAGTCCCTATAAAAGGTAGCAAGCCATTGTGATGTTGTGAAACTGAAATGCATCAGTACTAGAAAATGCCTTTAAGAGTAAACTAATGTGGACAGAGAGGGAAATGAAATATGACACAAAAGCAGAGGGTGGTTTCCTCTAACTGTATCTAGTAATAAACTGACCAACACTAACTGAACACCAAAAAACACATTACCGCTTTTATTGGACACTGTAGCTCACACCACAAGGTCATGGGTTAGTTTCCGAACAAAATTATAAAACGAAAATGTAACGCAACCGAAATGCACATGTAGGCCCATTTGATTTGTCTGACTTGCTCTAGAGAAACCGAGCTGATCAAATATCAAATTAGGCTAAATGACACATGAGGTGAGTACAGAGTCAGAGATGCAACGAATGCCCTTGAATGCTGCATGTTACCACAACTGCTCGAAAATCACCACATTTGGCTACAAAAACACGCAAACCGAGATCCCTCATGTTTGACCAGCATGAAACTCAAGAACTGGGCAGAGACATGCTTTAATTGGAAACAGCAAAAGAACTTTCATTGTGTGAACCACAACATTAAATTTCCAACAAGATATTGTCTGTGGTTAACAACCTGTCTGTTATCTCAGGTTGGAGTCGGTTTCTGTCCTTAAACTCCTGCGTGACCCTAAAGCCACTCAACCTTTGTGCAGTGTTAAAAACTTCCCCATGCTTTCAGTCATAAATAGGTGGCTTTTTAAAATAAAGATCTTTCTTATTATGCTATTTTATCATTCAGTCTTTCAAAAAGAAATCCATCGTGTGCTAATTGAAACTGACTGATCATATGCCTCATTGAGTTGAGCTTGTTTATCTTAATTTTTGACTGAAAAAAAATGTATTATTTGTGAATAATGTTTGTAATATTTATTAAGTGCATAAGCTCTAGGGGTTGACCGATTATCGGCACCGATGTTAAGCATGTTCATGGTTATCAGTATCAGTCATTTTCAAAACCGATTTGTTTATAATATAATTTAAAGGCATATTTTATTTTATATATATATGTGTTTGTGTGTGTGTGTGTGTGTGTGTTATTTTGACATTATCTATCGGTTCAAAAAAGGGTTGGACACTAAATCAATATATTCTACCAAAAAATAAAAATAAAAATCATATACTTTATGCTGGCAAAATCTATAAGAATAACCAGCCAATGATATTGTTTAAAGTTAAATTTATTAACAAGGCAAGTATGAGAGTCTTATGTGATGATGATTTAATATTTTTTTTGTTTGTATCAAGACTAAATACAAATAAATGGTCCTTGCCTCTGATTGGCTGTGGTGCTTTTCACTGCTCCAAGTTGTTGTCAGCTCAAATGCGCGCGACCTGAGCA
>JAUCMS010000049.1:11703844-11720593 GCA_032357445.1 Enteromius radiatus | reverse complement strand
TTTGTGCTTGTGCACCTAAAAAAAAAAGTTAGGCGCACAAGTGCAACCAGCACAAAAAGTTAGTCTGGAGCCCTGGAATGTCTAAAGTGGACTGTTGAAATAAAGGGTTTATATATTTGTGCCATATTGTCCAGTTCAAAATATTATATTAAAATATTTAGTTATCAGTCTACTTGATCTGTAAAAATCAGTATCGATCCTGAAAAACACATCTGTCAACCCTTAATGAGCTCACCTCAATATATCCCACGATAAGTCAGTTACTAAAAGAAATATAAAACTTGTGATAATTTAAAGAAACAAGTTCATAAAACGATTGAATCCAATATTTCATAAACCATTTTTGACTGGGAAAACATAAAATATACCCTGTCTGAATAAACTCAGTAGGCTTTAGGCCAATGCAATAACAAAAAGAAAATCCCCTTTGGGTCAGAATGATGGGAACACAACATGAGGGTTAAACTTATGCTGTAATCCTGAGAGTCAGGGTCAGGAAATGAGACAATTGCCAACATATGATGATGAGGGAAGTGGGTTATAGCTTATTTCAACTTTCACGTCCGCGGCTGGACCGGGAATATATTTTCCTTTTCGGTCATAGCAACAGCTGCTTCTGTGAGCCACCTGCTTCTCACCTCTTAAACGTCAAACAGAAAGAATAATGGTAGTTTCAGTGTAGGAGCAAAAATTGGTGATATTAGATATGTTGTACCTATAACAAGCGGTTGTTCGTATCCATTTACGTCTTATTGAATCAAAACATGGGAATGTTTCTTTCATAATGGTCTCACTTCACGGCACAGCACAGCAGTCGTTACTTGGTCCGTTAAAGCTGCGTGGTTTCTATTCAACCTTGCAGAGCTCAAAGCATATGAAAAGACTGACAAACCGAGATCGATATCACTGCCAATCAACCTACTTCTTACACCAAATACATCTGCAGGTAGGTAAACGCAAGCCGTGCGAGTTCCGATCGAAAATGGAAATGCACCCAAGCCAGCCCATCAGAAGATCTGAACATCAGATCTGCCCCCCCCCCTAAAACTACAGTAATAATTTCCTTCCTGTGAATCCCTTAGACACAAAATACATCCTTTACTCATCTATTTCAAGCACAGAAAACAGCTAAGCACATCACCCCAAAACCAAAGTCACACATTCAAAAGTTTCACAATAAAGGCTTTTTAGAATTATAACTGATTATAAACGACTACACTTTACCTTTTTTTTTTTTTTTTTAGAAATGTTGTTCGTCTCATTTTAGGTGGTATTATACAAGCTGACATTACAATTTATTATTATTATCATTGATGACAAGTCTTAAATTTAGATATTGTATCTTTTGTGAATTTTCTGAACATTGTGTCCATAATATATGCTTTTTTTTATTTCAGAGGTATTGTTTGTGTCTCTCATTTACCACATTTTCAGACGATATTGCATAGTGTAGCCTATATTGCCATAGTATCATACATCAGCCATCCTGATCTGTATCACTGACGCTAAACTTAAAAGTGAAAAATGGCAAGAACTGTCATGTATCTTTCTAAAACACAAAACAACACGTATTACTTAAAAGCAATGAAATATGAGCAGTGTTACATATAAACATATCTTTCATGCCATTTCAAAGCGTACTGACAGCAAGGAAGATAAAGTTAGCGACTAAAAGAAAGATCATTCTAAAATGGCGGTTTATGAATTTTGAATCAAATTACACAAACACCCCAACAGAACAAATAACAAACTGAGGAAAGAAGGCTCACCTTCATTTTCAGATGATGGACACGCAACCTGAAGAGCCAAATCAAAAGTTCTCGCAGGATTCTCGCTGAAAGAGGAAATACAAGTCAAACTCACTAACTTGGCAACTTAAAAACAACTATTTGAGACAGTTCTAGGTACAAAAAAAGAACATTGTGTTTTCATTTACTCCCTGGTGTTCTTCCAAACCAATGTGACATTAATTATTTTGTTAAAAACACAAAACAAGATGCTAAGCAAAGTGGCAGTCTCAGTCCACATTCACTCTCAATGCATATTTTTTATTCAACAAAAGTGAATGGTGACTAATACCTACAGAAGACAAAAAGTTATATACGTTTGAATGTTATTTTTTTGCGTGAACTACCCCGTTACAAGCTCGGCATGTCATTAGACAATGATGCAAGTAATCAGTATGCTCCTGATCTAGTCTTTCAGTGTGCTATATTACTCAGTAAATTGATAAATGCTAATAGTGAGACATGTTTACGGCGACTAAGTCCTTCAAAATGAAATATGTGCAGCTGTCAAGTTTAAATGGCTGTAGAGGAATGCGGCTAGGCTAGTTAGCATGTCTGAGGTAAACAGCTAACCGGTCAGCTGGACCTGTCATCTCCTCTCATTAGCCAAATGAGCTAACTAACGGATTTACAATGTCCGCTATCTTCATTTCAACCATGCGACAGACTTTTATTACTGAGACCGATAACGCGTAGCACGACAACCCGGATGAATGTGTAAGGTAAACAAGTGTGGACTTACTTTATCCTGCTGTCCATGGCTAAAGCATCGCGTCAGCAGACGCTGGCGCCGACGGCGGGAAAATAAAACACCGTCGCGCGCTGCCTGCGAACCTTCTAGTCTACCTGACGGAGTGTCGCGGATACTGCTGCATTTCTTTATCTGTCCGCGACGCTTCCTGGACGCGCTGCTGGCTGACCGTTTCGGTTCCCCTAGCTGGCGGTGATCCTGCAATAAAACACCAGGAAGCACCTGGGTGGCGCGAGCGAGAGCGCGCGCGTGTATTTCAGTAGGATAGTACAAAAATTAAAATGTCGTCATTATTGACGAGCCCCCATGTTGTTCGAAAGCTACGTGAGTTTCTTTTTTGTTGTAAAACACGGAATGAGACGACAGGCAGAATGACAGTCCTAGTCTCCATTCTTTATCATTGAATGGCATAATATGCAACAGGAGTGAATGGTGACTGAGCCTGCCCATCGTTAATATTCTACCTAAAGTCTGTTTTGTGTGTGTGTTTCACTGGTGAAACAAATAAAGTCAAGGTTTGGAACAACATTAGGATCAGTAGTCATTTTTTTGACTTTTATTTTATTTATTTATTTATTTATTTATTTATTTGAGTGAGCTGTCCCTTTAATTGCGCCTGTCAAAGCATTTTTTCTCTTGCATGCATGCACAAGCATGTCTGGCTTAAATGTTATGCATGTTTTTAGTTTGCAAATACCTTTTTTTTATATTATTGCGCCATTAAATGTTTCTGAGGAATTTGAACAACATCTATGGTGTTTAAAAATAGGTTTGTAAAGAACAAGGACTGTTTAAGAGGTAAACAGTTTCTAGTGGTAAGGCAAAGGAAGTATAAATTCACACCACCCACTTGTTTAAAAAATAGCTTGTGATTCTTATGGGTCAACACCTAGTCAGTAAAACCTGTTGCAATAGGCGGACATGCATTTGTATTTGTTTCCTGCGGAAAAATACTACAGGTCTGTGTGAGTGTGGTTAATGAAGGGAACTCTTGGGACTTTACATGTCCCTGGTTTGCCATTTCAAAGTGAAAAGAACCAGTTTTTTTTTTTCAGATGTTGTAGTAACTTGTAGGCTATATAAAACATATATTTATTTTAAAAAAACAACACTTCAGTAGCCTAAGTTGCACATGAACAATTTATTATATTCTACACTAAGGATTTGAATATGCTAGTCTTTAGGTTGCACAGGTGAGGGTCAACTGTATAATGAAGGCAGATGAAGTATAATTGCCTGAACTGTGTTCTAAGAACAAAGATGTTTTTATAAATGTCAGGTCAGCGCTAGTTGGGGCAAGTTGTCATGTGGTTTAAATGTCACATATATCATTTATATAATATGTAATTTATTTAATACAATTATTTATAATTCATTTTATTTACACAATTATTAATTATATCATTTGTTGGTCAATGATATGGTTTCATATGTTACCTTTTCATTTGCTGGGTCAAGAATTGTTTTGCATTACATGATTGTTTAATCAATTTAACATTTAATTTAATTAAAAAGGTTATAACAGACAGATTGCGTATCATTTCTTTGCCTGTATGTTGTCACAGAAGGTCAATGGGTGTTCAGTGAAGAGTATTTAACTGTATAGTTGCAGTGGAAATGTTCAACACACTTTAAGCTGGGTGCCTTTACAGAAATTAGTTTAATAATTTAAGCATAATGTAAAAAAAAAAATATGCTTTGAACTATTCAGTGTAGCCCCCCAATGCAATTCTACAGTACAACAGAGGGGGCGCTTAAATGCATCTTGTACACGACACACAACATGAAAAGCACACGAGGAAGAACACAGCGGTGTTTTTAACATTTATTGGTAGCAGAGGGCGAGTATAGTATTTCGAACAACAACAGCTTTTTGTTCTTTAGGCAGTGGTTGTTAAAACTCTCCCTCAGAGGTTTGCAGGGAACGTCGTGACAGGACTTTTTAGTTTCTCTTTTAGGCATGAGATATGCTGCTGCTCGGTTCAGGTAGACTTTTAATATTAACGCGTTTTAAACATAATAGAGCTAATATAATGATGTCAAATGAGGTCACCAATATGAGAAAGCCGCGTTCACATTGCACTGTTCGCGAGAGCGAATCGATTTCGAATTCTCATAATACAAACACAACCGCGTCACGTGACACGAGCACGCTCTCAGATGAAGACAGATTAATTCACGAACTCCATATGGACGCGTGCAAGGTAAGAGCAAAATCAATCGCTTATAAAGTCCAGCAGCTGGTGTCACACTTAAAGACACTCGTGTAGATGCGGATAGAGAGTCTAAATTAGTGACCTATGTGAGAAAACCTAAACAACATAGATGGTTCTGTTATTTTACAATTCTAGGGACGTTTTTACATTCTTAAAAGAGCACACTAGACCGCTTACTTGCAAACTGGTCTGGCTACTTATGTATATGGAAGACTGGGTCATTTATGAAAGTTCCTTTTGGCTGTCAGGAGCAATGTAGTTTGATGGCCGAGGGAAAGTTATGGAAGACCCGTAGAGTTGGAGGATGCACAGACAGTGTCAGCTTCACTATGGAGTCAAAGGATGGCATCTGAAATGGCATGCCACAAAAAGTGCCTCGGGCCCTTTTGGCGTCGAAGGCTGTCATAAATGAAGCCGGCGCTCTCTGAGGAAGAGTCGGGAATTATGCTTAAGAAACATGTTTGTGTTGTGTTTCCACTGTATTTTCATTAATGCTAAAGATTTGTTCATTTCCAAAGTTTTAAAACAAATGCTGTTGTGAAGTTTATGTATTTATTTTATAATCATGTAGAAGTTTGCTTTTTAAGCACTGAAATATGTACAATACGGAACACTGATCCATCTAAACTGTCATATTTTATCATTTAAAAAACATATAATCATTTCCAAGTTGCATCTGTTCACAGAATCAGAAAAGAACATACATTGACCCTATAACTGGCTACAATGTGTTCACTGAGTTTGCACATAAAAAAAGAGGAAGATGCTGTGGGAGTGCCTGCAGACATGTAAGTTTCATATTTTTGTGTCGTATATCTTTACAAAAGGGATGAAAGCAAACTGCAGTCAGTAGTGTATATATGTTATAGTAAGTATTTTTTATTTAGTGTAAATTTAGTTGATTTTTTTATGGATTACATGATGCTGAGACAGGGGAGATCCATTCTGTCAGTAATGCTGCAATACATAATAAAAGCAAACTGTCTACATGATACTATTCTTTTTTAACTTTGCGGTACCCATATGTTAACTCTAAACTTCTTGTTTTTCTCGACAGTGTCCGTATGGGCAAATTAATGTGGAGGATCCTGCTAAAAAGAAAACCTTCAACTCCTTGTTTTATGTATAGCAGTAAATGTTAAGATCGGCTGAACAACTCATTTGGTGTGCTCCCATATTGAATTTGGACTTCTTTTAATGCACATCCATCTTACACTCTGTTTAAAATGATGAAATACGCTACACCAGATGTGCAACCCACACTCCAGGAAATGGTTTGAATCACATCTATCCACTGTGATTTGACTTACAGGAGTTGGTGTGCTCCTCTGTCAGATGAATTCCACAAGCGGGAATTTTCGCAGTGATGAATATTCATACGGTTACAGGCGATCTTAATTTTGACAGCTGTCAATTCAGACTACGTGCTTCCACCCTGGTAAATGTACGACCAAGAAAACACCATGGAAAATCTTCTCGTAATTGTGTGTTGGAGTTAAATACAAAGGTTTAGAGGGCTTTATTTCATGTATGAAAAAATATACATTGTAAGGAAATTATATGTAGAGTTCACAGAAGGATGTATTATTATTATTATTATTATTATTATTATATGTAACTTTAATATAAAAAAAATTCTCCTTGCAAAAATGTATTTTGGCTTTGCATAAACAGGTCTTATACAACACACATATGCTATATACAGGGTTGTTGTCAAGGCCCTGTGTGCAATCATATTCAGTTGTTAGTGTCTGCTACCTTCTGGCCATTATATGCATCTTCATATTTCCTTGTCTGATTCATACCTCCCTGTGGCTAACTGAGATTGATACTCCAGTCTAATCCGTCCACTGAAACGGATTTCAGGGCAAACATTGTAAGTACACAGATTGCATACAGATTTTTAGAAATCTCTTAGTTTCTAATCATGTGCAGTCATTGTGTTTACATGATACTTTGTCTGTAGATGTGGAAAGCCAAGTAGGATTTTGCCCCAGGCACTGGCCATCCAACCTGTCACACAGCATTGCAGGGCAGGAACATGGAAACGGTCTCTGAATGTGGGAATGTGTGTGTAGCGGTGCCTTGTCCCAGCTTTGCCGACTGGCGCCGAGCACGATATCAGGCAGCGAGAGGGTCCCAAGGCGGGTACACATTTATCAGGAGCAAGGCCCTGTGAACGTCGACAAGGAGATTCATGATCTCAACAGTTCCAGGGAGGACAGGCAGGCGAGGGGCTTGTGGCATCGTCAGTCCGGATGAGAGGCAAATTTATTTGGATAAAACCTAAGATGAGGCAGCGGAGCGTACGGCAACAACATTTCCAGTGGAATGGCGAAGGTGTCACACTCATCAAGTACCTGGGCATGCCTGCCATGGGTCTGCTTGTTTTGCCTAGGGACTTGTCTGTCACATTAAAGTAGATGCATTGCCATTCAAGACCCTTCCCAGTCCTAGTGCCTGACCATGAAATAGGCCAACTTTCAAGTCTGCCTTATTCCTCTGCATCATATGACTTCAGAGATCGCACAGTGTTGTCGTTCTTTTTCCCCCCCCCCCTTTCTTTCTCTCCTTTCTCTGTTTCTCTGTATTTGGTGACTGAGACGCAAACGCTACACAACGCTCAGTCCCTCAGAGCACAGACAGATTTCAAGAAAACTTGCTTTAGCAAACAACTCACAAGCCATGCACTCGCTAGTCTTGTCATGTGCTGGGATCAGGTGTGGGAATCATAACAACTGAACAAGAAAACATGCAAGTGAGGAAAGGGAAAATGAGTCTAAAACCTCAAGGGACTACCTTGGAAAGAGAGGAAACTGGTTATGCTTGAGTAGCATCTCCATCCAGGAGATTCCTTTGGTATCGAAACTGAGCATCTGGTGAGATCTGTTTATTTCCTCTGTCAGTTAATTGTGCATACACGTCGGCCGAAGGTTACAGGCTTTATGTAAAATCTGTGGTTTATTGCATAAATCTTTCTGCCTATATTAGCCATCTTGTTGTTTATATATATATATATATAGTCTTTTGGTGCTTATCAAATGCACCTTTGTTTCATCACCAGGTCATTAAGGTCAGAAACACCTAGGTTCTGGCTTCAATCACACTAAGCTTTCTCACCTGTAATTCCCTCTGAATTGAAACCCACCCAAGCTGCTGTGAGGGCTGCAGTTCCTGCATCTGCAGAGCTTTGGAGTCCGTCACCTGACCTTCAGCCAAAGCATATGCTACAGCAGAGTCCATGCACAGCCACTTTTCTAGAGGCATAGGGACAGTCTGCCTGGTCCAGCATCCAAACATATCACTGGTCCAAGCAAACTGTCCTTTCCAGCTCATGGGGACTGGGGGGCAAACCTTTGCACCCTCAGCAGCATCACGGACCGCTGCTGTTCCCGCTATTCAAATGCCCAGTCCAGGCAGTGGATGACACGCGTTGGCTGCGAGGAACGGATGTCAGCCGAGTGATGGCTGGAAAATCAGTTTCAGCATCTGGGCTGTCCCTCTGAGTGTGTGTGGGTGTGTGGTCCATAACGCCTTTGTTGGCAGCGTTTGTGTGTGTGTTGAATCAAACTGTAGCCGAGCAGCCCGTCTGGTCATGCAACAGAGACAATGTCATTCAGCCTTGGGGCTGAAGCCTTACCAAAGTGGTCAGATGGACAACCGGCTTCCCTGTGGTTGCCCCAGTGCTCCTGAAAAAGCTCACCACATCTGACTGACAGTCACAGGGCCAGATTCCTTTGGACAGTGCTGTAAATATCTGCACAAAACAGTAGGGCATCTCCCCAAGACCTGTCCCAGTGTTTCAGCCAGACTGTCTGGCCATATCATGCCATATGTGGCACCATTCAGGCTGGATCAGGTGGTCAACTCATTCAATGAGAAACCTTAACTTTACCTAATGTGAAAGGGCAGGGTATGGTCTTTAGATCAGCCAGCGGGATCTCTGCAATGTGGTGTAGACACCTTCCATACCCAATATAGCACGAAGTGCCAGTTGTCCTGATTGGCCAATGCAATTAAAACCACAAAAAAATACCAATATGTAGGGTGATGTCCTAAATGTTTGTGCCAACAGGTAAGGGTGACTCTTTGAGGAACTTTTCTTTGCCAAAAGAATTGATAGCAGAAGTTTACTTTGACTGGAATAATTCCACAACAAGTTGTATACAACATTTCTTGGTACATTTAATACCATTTGTTTTCGTACACTCTCAGAAATAAAGGTACAAAAGTTGGTACCTTTTCAAAAGGGACATGTTTGTACCTAAAGGGTCCATTTTGGTACCTTACAGGTACGTATTGGTACTTAAAGTGTACATATTTTCAACGTAAGGTACATAAGTGTACCTTTCAAAAAGTTACAGCCGGAGTGACCGCATTTGTACATTTATTTCTGAGAGTGTAGACCACTGGTTTTCAACCCTGTTCCTGGAGAGTTCTTCCCCCAACACTGCACATTTTGAATGCCTCATTTGTCTTAAGCACTAATTTAAGGTTTTGGATTCTCTTTAATAAGATGATTACCTTAATCAGGTGATTGATCAGGGAGACATTCAAATGCAGTATGGATTAGACTCCAGAAACAGGGTTGAGAAATGTTTTTGAAAACTGTTACGTACATCATTTAGAGCATTGTTTCCCAAACTTGTTCTTGAAGTACCCCCAACGGTACAGATTTTGGATGTCTTCTTTAAATGACACACACATTTCAGCTCATGGAGCCTTTACTAATGAGCTGGTGGATTGAATCAGGTGTGTTAGATTAGGGATACATCCAAAATATTCAGCTTTGGGAATCATAGTTCCCTGACGTGAGTTAATATATTGTGAAAAGGAGTTTGGCCAATGAAAGCCTTGAGGCAATAATGACTTAAATGTACAATTAAGTGTAGCTTACATACTTGGAAAAAGTCATTTATGTGACTTGGTCTTTTATTTATCATTACGTATTGATCTGTATTATCTATTTATCAAAAACATACATGTATAATACATCAGAACTCATTGTCTTTTATGATGGTTTTTTTTTTTCATCTACAGTGAAATGTGCTCGACCTTCATTTTATCTGCTTTAGAGACTAAAGTAAACATGTCAGCATTAACAGTAAGTGAACATATTAAGTACTCGCTCACTGGTTTTTCCAGTGCATTATGGGAAACTCTAGGAGACTAGAAATTGAGTATACTGGACTGGTCTTGAAATGCCAGACACACTGCATTGAACTAGGTAGCTAATCGAGATGCACACTTAGATGTTGAAATGAAAAATTTTACTATCCTGAAAGATGCTTCCAAGGCAGCAAATAATGTTTTTTTAGAGAATTGTTTAAAACTTAGGGTCTGGGATTTGTACAAAGACTGTTGGAGGAATATTAATACTGCCTGGAAGCACTGTAATAGAGGTGGATAACTTCATTGGGTTTAGTACACTTAGTATAGTGGTGGAAGGGGGAAAAAACAAGAAAAGGAAAAAAGGAAGAGAAGCGAAAAAAAAACTGTTGGTTAGGCAGCAGTTGGACTGTTGGGACGGGCTATGTGCTATGGAGCCATCCTCCATCTGTCAACACGGGGAGTTGTGATTCTTGCATCAGCAGAGCAGGGCTCAGCATCAAGAGAAAAGGGGTGAGGAGGGAGGGAAAGTGAGAAAGAGAGAGATTTTAACAGCAGCTAAATTCTCATCAGGCACGGTAGACTGAACGTCCCCTCTCCTCGAAGCAAAGCAAGAAACACCGGTGAGGAGCATCTGCTCTGTGGCTTTGTTGCCTCTTAAAAAAGTACACCACGGTGGCTCTGGAGAAATTGTTGTCCATCTTCAGTTTGTAAATATTTGTTTCATGGTTCAGCCATCACATATGGTTCATAAATGGACATGGTTACTGTGTAATTGTCTGTATCCCACCGTAGTATTTTTTTACTTAATTACGGATGACACATGTTAAAGTATTAGTATCATTCTAGTTGATTATAGCTGGGCTATTTTTTTATATTGATGTTAACGGATTTACAGTAAGTGGTCAACAGCAACTGAGCCTGGGAAATTTAGTAGTGTGCCTTTGGTAATCTTACAGCAGTTTTTCATTTTAAGGTCTATTTGTGTACTTAGTCTCCTCCTCTTTGGCTTGCCTGGCATGAAAGGTTGCCCTCAAGCCAAACTCTTAAGATAAGATGGCTTACTTCTTACACCAATAGCTTATTTAAAGATATCAAAACGCTTTTCATTCTTCAGTCAGCCACGTTTCTGAATCAGTGGACCCAGATTTGCAATATTTAGGATGTTATTGCATTGTGTGTAATGGCTTTGTGTGTTTCAAAGTATTGGAGAACAGATTTTTTTTTATCTTTTTGTCTTGGACAATTCACACTTTTTAAAGTTTAAATATGTTTCAAAAAAAAAAAAAACAGAGCAAACAATTCCCTATTAAAGCTTGTACTACTGTAACTCCACAATATAAAGAACAAGCACAGAGGGCCTTGAGCACACAGGGTTTAGGTGTAAACCTTTGGTACTTTTTCCTTTTATTACAGATTTTCTAGAGTCAGCAACCCAACGATTAGGTAAATCCTTGTTTTTTAGCTGTTGAATTACTCTGAACAGTTGCCACAAAGCTGTGCATTATATTACATTTATGCTTATCTTTGGTTGAATTAGGATGCATTTTAAAATACATTTGCAAATTAATTAAAAATTGTGTTTTTGTTCTGGGCATAGGGGAGACGTTTTTTTAGTGCTGTGTATCTAAAAATGTAACATTTTATTCCCATATTAGTCTTATACAATTTAAAGCAGTTTAGAAATATTACAAGCCTTAACCTGGGTAAATTAATGTCAAGTAGACAGAAAGGTTACAACCGACTGTACTGAAATGCTAATTGAAAACATGACCATCAGTTTTCAAATTTTGTGCATGAATTTATTGCTATTTGCTTGTTCATAACAATTATGCAATCTCCAATTTGACGCTAAACATTGTATTTCCAAAATGTTAACTGCATATGAAACATTTCAATCCACAACACCCAATAAAGTCGAAAGTGTTACAGCTCTCTCTGTCTGTTTAGCAATGCTTTCTTTCTTTCTTTTTTTAGATCTTGCATATCAGATTAATCGAAAACCTGCTGATTCAGATAATACCAGTTCTGTCGTTTCATTAGCATGATCACAAATCTCATTATAAGCCAGACTTGAAATTCTATTTTATATTAATATAATTATATATTGTGGAAATATATATATATATATATATATATAAAAGAATCACAGGACAGTAAAACAGCGTCAGCTGTCACTTTAGAGGTTGGTGATCACGTATGATGATGATTTCACCCTGTGGCTCTTTTCTAATTGGTTAAACTCACGCTGTTGCAACTAACCCGTGTTAGAACACTCCATATCTATCTATAAATCTAAATATCGAATTAGCCTCATGCGAGAAGCCTCAATGTAAGAAAACCGCGTAATGTTAACGTGAGTTAGTGATTTAAATTCACAGAGAAAATTATGAATCTTTCCGCCTCTACCAACTCTCGCAAGGAGCCTCGTGCATTAAACAATTGATGTATATTCAGTGCTCGCGCTGGATTTGTCGTAATTGACACTCACGCGAGAAACAAGGAACAGCCCCCATCTGCTGGTAGGATCGCTCGTGTCTCACCCCCATCCATCCCTCTCTCACCGCAGCACTGCTGGAGCTTCAGGACGGCGCTCTGCGGCTCACGGTAACACACCACTTCTATATTGCTTATGTACAAGAATATGCTGTTTTATTATTGTAAAAGATCAATTGAGTTGCTTTTCAGAGTTTCGAAAAGATGATTTATGCATAATTGGCGAGGAGAGACCTTCAGTTTGCACGTGTAGGCTATAGGGCAGGTGAGACAGGTAAAAGTTATTGCAGGCGAAAAAAAAAAATCAATGTAGATTGTAAATCGAATTAATTGTTCATGTATAGCTATATTGAGGCCTGATGCGGTGTGATGAATATTTCACTATTCATTGAAAATTGGCTGCTCCATGTGTGAGATCAGTACAAATAAACCTAAATATTGCAGAAGGCTTATTATTAAACTGGTTTTCGTTTGTTAGAGTCAAATTTGATGGTCTTTGGAAAAGAGTGAGAGAGCAAATAATTCCTTAAAAAGGAGAACACCCATGCTTGTAATAAAACCATTTGCTCGCGTTCTGTGGAACTTACGACTGTAGTAAAATAATTAGCCTATAGTTGGTTATAAATATTACAAGGGAAAAACAAATGTAATATAATAATATGTATTTTGTATAAGCAAAATAATCGTTACATTTGCAATTGCAAGGGTTTAAACAAACTCACTGCAATCTGCTTATCTCAGCCTACCTATGCAAAAGTAGCAGCAAGCTATTGCGTTTTTTTAATGTTTACATTTTTATATGATTTCATTTGAACCATATGAACTTGCATAAAGCTCATTTGATGACTTGCAGACATAAAGAAATAGCCTAATCGTTTCCGTCGATTTTATGAAGTGAACCGCACGGTTGTGAACTGTTAGTCTATAGGCTGTATCTCGAGATGTATGTTTAACTTTATCTAATCGATGAAATAATTTATTTGTGAAATAACATTATTTGAGAGGAGGGCATTGAAAATACGAATAACTATATTCCGAAGCTAATGAACCATTTTGAACATAAAAATAAAATGAGGCGAAGCGGCTGTCTGTCTGAAGACTTTTTTTTCCTGCAAATGATAGGCTTAATACATTTTTTTAAAGATATAATATTTACGCTAATTTCAAATTAGGCCTATATGAATTAATGCATTTAATGAAAGTCGTGCGTTAATTATAATAAAAAGCAACGCTTGAGCAATAATTGATCAAATATATATATATAGCGAACGAGTAAATCTACGTGTAAATAAAGAGAGCCATAAATTTCCCCTACATAATCCATGCTGCCTTTGATATCATTACTATCATGACTAATTGGATTTAGGTTGCTACTAAGGAGGTAATTGTTACCATTTTCAAATATAATTCTAGACCATTCCTCGTATGTATTGGTACAGAAAAGAAACTGTGGCAATGAGATTCATTTGACGTTTGACATCTGAAAATCAAAGAATGTAAACAACTGCTTATTCCTCCTCCCAACAGCATCTCTCCCCCTTCCCTCGCTTGCTCCTTTCTCTCTCTTTCTCCCGCAAACACAGAAGAGAAAGAGACCATCACACACACACACCTTGATAAAGCAGTCTGACAACTTTTTAAATTATGCCACCACTTTTCATTTAGTCCACTTTCATTTTACATGTCATACACTGAGCTACACAACGGTTCTTTTACAGTTTTACAATTCAAGCAGAAAGTAGCTACATTGTAGCCTACCGTAATTTATGCAGTGAAGATATAAGCTTCAGTACAAATTTCATATATATATATATTTATACTTCAAATGCATGCAGATATAAGCGAATAAATTAACAATAAAATGTTGCATTTAGATGTTTAATTATAATGATTGGAACAGGCTTTCAGGTGCGCATTTTGGCTGGAATTAGCGATGATAAACTAAACCAAACCAACTATGTGATGCAATTTTTCAACCAAATCCCAAATATACAGAGAAGTCAGATGACTTACAGTGCTCAGTGATTCGACTCTTAATTCAAACACTTTTGAACCCTTCAGTTTACACGCATTTGTGGAACCATAAGCTAAAAACTACAAGAAAAAAGAAAACCTGACAAAAAAAAAGTGGCAAAGTGGCAAAACACCAGCCAAAAAAAGAAGTAAAAGGTCTATACCAAGTGCTTTCCAAGCTCGTGTTGCCCATCACCATCGGTTTGAAGAGAGAGTGACAGGTCTTTGTTGGTGAATAGAAATCAGTGGCATTGGAGAGAGGGAGGACTCCTCCTACCCAATTACCCAAGCTGGGCAGGCGTTTGCTCTCTTCACAAATAGGACACAGGATCTCTAACACACACAGTCCCAAACCTGACTTTCAAGCATTCGGATCCTCAGTAGGAGATTGGGACTATCTGAAAATCTACGTTTAAAACATCCTCCAGACTTCAGCTTTGCCTTATATCGTCCGGACTATACTTTTTTTTTTCCTCCTGCCCAACAAGACGTTGGAGAAGTGGACTGGTTCTCCTGCCTGTTCCTGCGCCGTCCATCAAATCATCAAATCCCACCGGCTTTATTTTTTAAAATATTGATTGCATTTGTGTGAATTTGTTGGTGTAGATCCACTCGGATGTTTTAAGGATCCGGAAAGCTGTATATGGAAGTTGTGGGGTGCAAGGCGAAAGAAAGCAGTTGCACATTGCGTCCAGCAGCCATGCTTTTCCACGGCATCTCTGGGGATCATATTCAAGGGATCATGGAGGAGATGGAGAGGAGATCTAAATCGGAGTCTCGTCTGGCTAAAACCGTTCAGATGAACGGACGAGAGACGGTAAGATTTGTATTTTAACGTGCATTTACCGTGAAATTCTCAGCGCCCCAAAAACTCTCGTCGCACACAGTTTCTAACCCACTTAAAAACACAGCGACGAAAATGAGTTTTTAACGTAGGGTCCTCGTTTTGAAATATCAGCAGGCCTCGAGAAACACGAAAAGTCATATTCAGAAAGATTTCAAAAGCTAAATCATATATCTGGCGAGGCTACAATTATAATTTATAAGTAAAAATGTATTTCATTAACATGTAAAGGAAGGGAAACAAATGGGGGGGAAAAAACAAAGCAAAACGTTTGTATGCCAACATACTATTTTATATTTTAGAACTAGATTTTTTTTAAGCAAATATTTATAATTTTCTTTGAGCAGTTTTTATAACACAGCAGGATAATTGTTATATTAACAGGGCCACGAAATATAAAACACTAGCCTACTAAAAAGAAATAGCATCTGAATATTTTAGACATGCACATGACAATAATAAACATGCAACTGCAACAAACATGCAACAAAAACTGTAGTAGTATGAATAATAATAATAGTTGTTGTTGTATTGCGTTTGAATTTGCATGCTTTAATGTGTAATTCAAAATAGAATAGGCTACACTATTAGGCTACATTTCTGTTATTACATTTGCATACTTTTAATTTGTAAATGAGATTTTTTTAGCTACACTGATATTAGAAAAATCTAAACAAACGCTATATAACAATATGTGTACATTCATCAAATTTAACTATATTTTAGCTTAATAAATAAGTCGCTATTCATTCCGCACTCATTTAATAGCCCATTTTTTAATCACTTGCACTTAAATCATCGATTTATATTTGCCTGTATTTTTTATTTAGTTTTAAGTATATCTATTGCAACTCATTTACCGAGCGCAAAAACGTTCACTTACTCCATCTCTTCATGTTGAATTTTTTTTTTTGAAGACGATGCCCTCCATGAGCCCAGAGAAGCCTGCGCTGTGCGCCGGCTGCGGTGGGAAAATCTCCGACAGATACTACTTACTCGCCGTTGATAAACAGTGGCATTTAAGGTGTCTCAAGTGTTGTGAATGTAAACTGGCCCTTGAATCCGAGCTGACGTGTTTCGCGAAGGATGGCAGCATTTACTGCAAAGAGGATTACTACAGGTAAGCTTTCACTTAGGCTACATCGTATATTAGGCCTTTTTACTAGGCCTTGCATTGTCAAAAAGAGCTATTTCTACCTGAAGCATCTCAAAGAAAATAGTTCTGTTGGTATAAATGTGTGTTTCTAGGTTGGCTCAGGGATGTTAAATAATATTTTTCATTTTAATCAACCCAGCTAATTTAGATTTTCGGTTTGGTTAGTAACTTTTGAAACACACAAGAAGAACTGGTGACATCAGAGGAAGCCATTGACCCATATAGTGATCTATAATGATTAACTGACACATTTAAATTAATCTGATAAGTCTAATTAATCTTGAACGCACGTCTAAAATGTGTTTTTGTGAAATCTTAGCCGCTTGTTTTTACTGCCACCTTTTTGTTAAACTAGCAATTGTTTATAGTAATATATA
>JAUCMS010000049.1:11681167-11703744 GCA_032357445.1 Enteromius radiatus | reverse complement strand
TGTAGTATTGCAAGAACCACTGACAGTTCATATGGCATGGGGGTAGGGGGAATCCTAATTCTCACTAGAGACTTTGATATTTCCCATGCCATGGGGGAGGGTGAAACCTAATTCTTCTGTATTTCAGAGTGTTGTTAAGTAGTCAACAAAGACATCAATTACCTGACACTAACCTTTTTTTTTAAAACAAAATCTAATTCTGGAGGTTAAATTGCTGGATAAAAGGTGTTAGCGGATTTTAGGGTAACAGGAGGGTTAAATAATCATTTTTTGTATCATTTTTGTTGTCTTTTATTTCCTTGTGGCGGAGCTACTTGTGATGAGTTTTGATTCTTCACATGGCTTTAACTTTTACCAGCTGCAGTATTATGATGGTTGTCAGTATGTTTAAGAAACAAAACAGCAGAGTGCGTTGTTGAATATAGGCCTATTAGTTCGTAAATTACAGTTTTATACTCTAAAATGTACAGGTTTTGACCACACAGTCTTCTGTATTTTTTACAAAATTATTCTTTTGTAAAAACTACAGTTACACTATGTTACCTTTGGAATGATACTTCGAACATATTTTTAATACCTGAGAAGTTGTTGAAGACACTTGATCTACATAAAAGAGTCTGATGAGATGTCTTTTGAAATGCAAAATAAGTTAAGGACAAGTAAAAGTCTTGTAAGTCTTGTAGACTTTTCATTTTTTTTCCTCGTTCGTCATTGTTTCTCAGCTGGAAGTTGGCAAAACTAGGCCAAAGCGAGCCCAGCGCACACTTCACTGTCATGATAATGTATTCAGTCTGTTGGATGTGTTCTGTGAGGCGTTCAGTACGGTGTTCTCCACCGGTCTCCGCCGTCTAGTTTCAGATCACCGCTGTCTTGGGAGCTGCCATGTGACCTGCGGAGGCTTGTTCCTGCAACAGCTAGAGGTTCATGGGAAAGACTGGAAATGCAATCATTCTTCCTGTCAAGTGTGGTCATGCTTCACCTGCGTGTTTGATAGACAGAAGGTAAACATGGTTTTACGGAGGCGGAATTATACTGTTTGCCTTTGTCTTACGAATGAGCGGCCACATGTCAAAGCAATTACGGGTCTAGGTACGTTGTGGCCTTGGTGCATGTTGGCATTTAACAACTGTGAGCGTAGGAACTGTATGCATATTTAATATGCATCTGATAAAAATTTGAAACTTGAGGTATGGTTAAGATGTCTGTGAAATGTTTGACTTTCAGTAAAATGTTTGCTCTATGCTACAGCTTATTCAGGCACAGAACCACTAGTAAAACAGTATATATATATATATTATTTGCTTATATATGCTGTTATGGAGCGTTGGTTGCTTTCGGTGTTGATGCATTTGATTATCAGCAAAACAAAATGGATCTAAAATCTCATTTGGCAATATTCAGTAGCAATAAAGGCATTCAACAATGCAGATACATTTCCATGGCATCTAAAAACCAAAGTGCATGTTGCCTAAAACACCATTGCGTCTTGCCCATGCTGTTTCCAGAGGCAAACGAAAAAAAACAATATGCTAACTAAGCCGATTCTCCAACATTCTCACTTTCTGCATCAGCAACAATCCTCAATTTCACACGACTGCTGCATATTTAGTGTGATATTATACAGCATATGTGATCATTCCACACATCTTTTCCTGTCAATGGCACCAGCCCCCCAGGCATTCGCTCTCCAGGCTGATACGAATCAGATCCTTTTACCATTTTAATTGGCATCAACAGATCTCCTCGCTGCGATTGTGAATAAATGAAGGCTTTGTGTATTGTACACACCGCACAATGGCTATTGTATGAGAATCTCAGGTTGGATTTCACTGAGAAGAGGTGTGACTGTTGTTTTCGTCTCGTTCCCGCCTTGTTGAGTCTGGGTCAAATTTGTTGCAAAATTAGGTAAATGGATGCCTCGGAAACATCAAACAGTGAATGTGTTTGTTTGGGCCAGACATCTGCACGTTAAGTCATTCGTTTGTGTCTGGATGGACACTATGCATCATTTCATTGTGACACGTTAATGTGTTGCCGTCTGTTGGTTTGTGTTCGTGAGCGTGGCGGCTCTCGACTCGTAGCCTGGTGCTGATATATAGCCCTGCTCATCTGCTGTGCAATGCACATATGTTCAACCCAGAACATTATTGTGTGTGCGTAGTTCCACAAAGCGCATTTGTCAACGTAACCACATCGGATTCGCTCCCGAAGTGGCCTCTCTGTGGATTGATAGATTTTTCTCTTAAAAATAGCATTCCAAAAATGGGTTTTTGCAGAGATGCCATAGAACCATTTTGGGTTCCACAAAGAATCTTTTCTTTTAAAAGATTTAAAAAATAAAGGTTCTCTATTGGCACTGATGGTCCCACGAAGAACATCTATGTAACCTGTCTGTTGCGCAAAAGGTTATTTACAGTATAGTTGAAAAGGTCCTTTAAATTAAAGTGTTTGTGACGCTAAGAAAAACAATTCCTTGAGAGAAGGTGCTTGGGAGAACCCTAAACGTTTCTTCACACAGTATCCTTTGCAAATCTTTATTTTGAAAAGTGTTGGTTATGAAAATGTTCTTCACATTACACTCATAAAAATAAAAGGTTTTATAGGCACTGATTGGTTCCATGTACATAGCATCCATAGAACCTTTACATTGCACAAACGTTTTGTTATAGTAGAAAAAAAGTTCTTTAGATTAATAAAAGGTTTTTAGACGAGAAAATAGTTATTTTAAGGAAATGTCAAAGAAGGTATTTTTTAAAATAGTTCTTCTAGTGAGTCATTAGTAAAGGTTCTTTATTGGCATTGATGATTCTGTGAAGAACGTTTAAAATGCATGCAATGGTTCCATTTCACAAAAGGTTCTTTTTCTTAAATTTATAGGTTTGTTGCTGCCAGTAATCTTACTTCAACATCCACGGAACCTTTCCATTCTACAAAAGGTTCATTATAGTGGAAAAAGTCTCTCCAGACTTTTAAAATCATTAAATAAATGGTTATTTTAGGAATTATTCAGTTAAAAAAAAAAGGGTTCTTCTATGGCAGTGGTCTCAAACTCAACAGCTCTGCAGAGCTCCAGCCAGCTCCAAATCACATCTGTTTGGAAGTTTCTAGTGATCCTGAAGAGCTTGATTAGCTAGATCAGGTGATTATGGTCTCTGCAGAGATGTGGCCCTCCAGCAATTGAGTTTGAGACGAAAATTTTTAAAGGGGTGGTTGATTGCATTTTCACTTGTTTTTAACATTAGTGTAATGTTGCTTTTTGAGCATAAACAATGTCTGCAAAATTATGACACTGAAAGTTCAGTGCAAACAGAGATATCCTCTTAAAAACATAACATTAAGAGCCATGCTTCCACAGGTTCTGCGCGATCTTCTTCACAAATATCCTTTGCGTCTCAATCGGGCTCAAACTGATATGCAATATAGATGATGCCATTGTTTACAATACAATCGGAGCACATGCTACTGAGCTGAGGGGCGGGACTTTAGATGCGCACTAGAGCCAGTTTAGCCAATCACAACATACCCTGCCAGCTAAGCAATCAGAGCCCATTGTGTATATCTGAGGGGACAGAGGAGCAGTAAGGTAAATTATGTGGAAAAATAAGGTGGGTTTTTTTTTTTGTTTGTTTTTTTTTAACCCCTAAACACAATCAAGCCTAGAAAAATACCAGTCAACCACCCCTTTAAGAGTGGGAAAAAGTTCTTAAGATTATGAAAATGGTCATTACGCTAAGAAACTACTGGTTCTTTTAAAAACAATTCAATAAAGCTTATTCGAGGAACTTCGTAGAACTTTATTTTGGTATGACACTGAAATAAAGATACTGAGTCCAAGCTTTGTTGAGAAGGTCAGCACTCTGCTGCGGAAACATCTCATTTTATTGCAGCCTGCCTAGGTGTAAACTTGCTTGGTTATACATTATCTATTGTTTAAGCATAAGTGCTAAAGATGGAGACAGAATGTATAAACAGACAAAATATGTAAATAATATCATAGAATCTGGTTTGAGCCAGTTGTGCAGTGACTGGCAAAGACAGTTAAAACAGGGTGACTCTGGTGTGAAACGCTTGGCTGGTTTTCCATTACAAACCCAAAACATTGGTAAAACATTCTTTACACTAAGAAAAGGGTTATTTTAGGAAGCCAGAATGCCTTAATATCTAATATCTGCACCTCATTCTTGTTCATTTTTCTTCCTACAGAGCTCACTGAAAGTCATGTACAAATTCCAACATGGGTCGCCATTATCCCAACCAAGCGCCCCATCTCCAGATCCAAACCGGACGGGCCCAACAGCGGAGTCGCCCACACCTCAACCATCTCACCCGTCCTATCTCTTCCTATTTTACTCATAATACAGCTCCTTCTGTGGCCCGATAGCGTCTGACGCACAGTTAAGAAAAGACTGAATGATTCAAGCATGCATTTGCACTAGGCCCTTAGAAGTCTGCACATTTGTCTTCTGATTTCATCAGATGCTCAGTAAGTTCTCATGTCGCCCCTTCACAGGATACGACTATTCACAAAACTGGTTTTCCATTTGCTCTGGCCGGGGTTTTATGTAGCTACTAAGTAGTGTACACAGTCGTAAATGCGTGATCATGGTACACCATCATTTCTTTGGTGGTTTTACTGTCGTGTTTTATAGTGCCGCTATTTTGCAACGTCATTGAATAAGGATTTACAATTACATTCATCTAGTTCGGTACCCTTTAGAGTAACACATCACATCCTGAATTCATTCTTATAGGAGATACATGATGGAAATGCAATGCTGTGTTGTTTTTATAAATGTGTGAGTATTATTGTATGTGTGGATTATATTCGAGAAAGAATGAGCTATTTTAATTCTCCTTTTATCAGTTTACCTGGGTGAATCTTACAAAGGTCATATTTCACCTCATTATTTAATATTTTATTTATAAAATGTTTCTAATAGTTCCCCCAAAATACATTCGCATTTCTTTCATTATATTCATGCAAATTTAAGAGTTAAAATCTACATAATTGACACAAAAATAATGCAAGTAGTGTAAATCAATCAATCTTAATTGTTTTTTTTGTTTTTTTTAAAAAGGCCAATTTTCATTACATAAAATATTGTGATTTTGAAATGAAAAATGACCCAGATTTTGTAAGACTGACCCATGTGCTTGTGCAATTGTAGGGCTTTTTTGTAAAAAGTCAAATTGTACATTTAACATATTTATACTGAAATCTCTGTATAAAAAAAGTGTGTATATGATAGTCGGGTTGTGCATATAACCATTTAAAACCATGCAAATAGCTTTTTATTAACTTTAGAAGGATGAAACATTTTATTTTTAGTAGTCTTTCATAACATTGGCCTTTAACATTTCCCTACATATTGTTTAATTTGACAGTTCTCCGTGACGTCACAGTCTTAAAGTTTTGTTTGAATTCGTTAAAGTCACTTTCCATGTAGCTCTCACTGCGCCGCGTGTCATTTGTTACTGTAAGAGCTCGCACATACGTCGATCAATAAAATATCATATTTTCACACACGTCTTTTTGATCTCTCTCACTCTCGCGCTCTCAGCTCTTTGATATTGAAATAGTTGTTGCCTATTTTAAGCGTCAGCATCAATCTCTGGGGATTATATTATTATTATTCTATTATTTTATCTTCTTGTTCCTGTCGCCTTTGGATCCCGGTTTGTATATCCATGTTTTTCAGCCCGTATCAATTACATAATTTCTGACAACATATTCTGTGCTCTATAACTAAGCGCTGTTTGCAGTAAACCCGTCACGCCCAGAAAGCACAATTAAGCCGTCATGTCTTTCCGCGTGCAGACATGTTGTAATTTATGCTGCTTTTTTAATTAGCTGTGTCTTATTATTTAGATGCCAATTAAGCTGTCATGAACATTTCCTGGTCTCCAGCCACACCGAACCCCTTAATTTCTCCGTTGCGTTTTTATGCCAACAAAGTACATGGCAGCTGTCAAAGAAATCCTGGCTTTGAGCTTAGAGGGTTTTTTTTTTTAGTTCGGTCAATCATGAGTCACTTTCATTTTTCACCGGCACGGCTACGCGCTTATTGTCGTTGTAAAAATAATTTTTCTTCTTCATGCAGCTGTGTAACGTAATTGAAATAACCCGCTCAACACAAACCAGCGAGAATTTAAGTGCACCTAATTAGAAGTGTCTTGACTGAAAAATAACATGCTTTCACCGCTGACTGTGTTCTCGGTTTCAGCCTATAACCGATTCATTCTGTTTTGCGATCGCGTCCATTTAATATCCCACCTCAAAATCAATTGCCATGCGGGATGCATTGTGTTACAATAGTCTGGGAAGGCGGCAGGGGGCGTCGACTACCACCTGCAGGTGTCTTTACACCCACCCTTCCTTCCTCTCTGTTCTACCACAGGGCTGGACTTGTACAGCAATTCATTGGAAATTGGAACGAACGGATGAATTCAATGAATCGATTCATTTGATTCATCACCCCAAAATCGAAGGTTTCTTCTTTAAATTGCATTTTTTTTTAATTTGACGCCTGAAAAATGCTGTAGGTATCAGCTCTTTAAGACAAACGTTTCAGGCTGATGTTTGTCTCCAACATTTAATTAATCTTACAGTTTTACTCCCAAGCCAATTTCTCACCTAATTTAGCTGCCAGTTTACGTTGGTGAATGAGGAAAAGCAATTCTCAACGCACAATAATAATATGTGACGAAATGCTTTCAGATACATTATAAAAGTATAAAATAAAATGGGTAATAAAAAATTTAATCATTTTTATTTATTTATTGTCTGTTTGTTTCCACCATTGGAATAAAAGTGAAAAACTAAATGCAAATATATATATATATATATATATATATATATATATATATATATATATATTGTAATAAAGGAAATATTTCCTTTATAAACACGATCAAATTTGTTTATAAAATGTTGCTTAACTATCACAATTTTTAACAGATTGTTCGAAAATAATTATCTTAAGAGTGTCTTCTATTTCTAAATGCTCGTGCACACGCGTCTGATCTGTTCAGCGATGTTTGTAAATAACCCAATTTAAGTTATCACCTCTCGAAGTATTTAGTTTGATTATAAATGACTTGTGCTGTTCCAGAAGGTTCTCCGTGCAGAGATGTGCCCGCTGCCACCTCGGCATCTCCGCCTCGGAAATGGTGATGCGCGCCAGGGACTCCGTGTACCATCTGAGCTGCTTCACCTGCACCACATGCAACAAAACACTGACCACGGGTGACCATTTCGGCATGAAAGACAACTTGGTTTACTGCCGGGTTCACTTTGAGACCCTTATTCAGGGAGAGTATCACCCTCAATTAAACTACGCTGAATTAGCGGCCAAAGGCGGAGGGCTCGCGCTGCCTTACTTCAATGGCACCGGCACGGTACAGAAAGGGAGGCCGCGGAAGAGGAAGAGTCCGGCGATGGGGATAGATATCGGCTCTTACAACTCAGGTGAGATGTGCATTAAGAGCTGCTCAAATTTATTTTGGTTGCAATTTATATATTTGCAGTGTTAATGTTGTAGGCATAGTTTAATTAGCTACATAAGTTGTTAATAATTGGGCATTCGATAAACATTGCTTTGATTTTAACCATTAGAACTAAAGGGAAATTGACAAATGCGTTTAATTTAGTTGCCGTTTATCAGCAGATAATCACATGCAAAAATCATCACAGGCATTTTTATAAATAGCCTGATAATGCAATGCAATTCTCAAATGTGTTTTTATTGATTTTATATATTGCAAAATTGCATTGCATAATTAGTGACGGTCTGTTTGAAGTGCACTGAAGGGGTTTTCGTAGCAATCCAATAGAAGAACCATTTTTGGCTCCTTCTTGGACCGTTTTTTTCTATTAAACATTTTTTTTATTAGTGTGACGAATATTTTAATACCTTGAAGAAACATGTTCCATTGTGAAGAACCTTAAGTTCCATTGATGTTTGAAAGTTCTTCATGGAATCGTCAATGCCAATAAAGAACATTTAATTCTAAGAGGCTAGAGAAAGTGGGACGGGGTCTTTCAGGGAAAGTGGGCCACTTAAAACTTGTCCTGCGGGATTACAATCATTACTCATCACACTGTTGTGGACTAACCTGGCATAAACCATGTCATACAAGGAGAAGAGCTTGTGTATTTCGTAGGCATGATAATGGCAGATGTGAGATTACATATGCGTTACAGCTATTGTTTGTTTTATGGTTTCAAGTTCAGATCCATTAGTTGGTCCAAACTGGTCTGAATCAGATGGATTATCAAGTGGTAGCCTATGGCCTTGGTAAAGCTTGTAGATCATCTTGGACTGGTAACAAACCAGTTATGATGTTCTAATAACAATTTTGATTGCTATAATTATTATTATTTAACTATTCTTTTAAAGTCACCGTCCCACATTCAGTTAAAAGGAAAAACAGTATTTTAGTATGTTCAGATGCCTATAGTTATTATTACACATAAATTACATGAAATCTGATTTTATTATATTTACATTTAGGATGCATCAAAACTGCTAATAGTATCGAGCAGCCTAAAATCTGCGCTCTATCGCGAAAATTCATAAATCTGCACAGTTCATCTACATTGTAAGTAGCCTAATGTAGATTATAAAATAATAGGGTAAACAATATTATAGTATTACAGGCTAACATACTAAAATACTGTCATTCGTGTAATAGGCTAGACTCTTTAAGCTAATGTAAAATGTTAACCTTCATCGTTATCGATTGTTTGATATTCATTTTGTTTTCGGGTTTTATTTCGGCGACAGTTAAACCTATCGCGCTTGTCTTGTTGCCGATTAGATCTGATTAATTATAGGCCTCACTCATTAGTGCGTCAACAAACATCTAATTTGAAATTCTCAAAGGAGTGAACCCGTGACCCAGCCCCACGTGCAGTGTAGATCCCTCGCCTACAGGCCCGTATCTGCCCTCATATTACCAGCCATTATTTCACATTCCTCGCTTTTTTTTTTCTTTCATTTTTCTACTTTTTGAATTCATCCGTACGTCATAGTGCATCCCTGCTGTGCCTGTTTTGTTTTGGCTGTTACAATTACTGTCTGCTTGGACAAAATGTGGCTTTGTGTGCCAAGTTTCTGCTGTTCTTCATGAATGGAGAGAAATAAGGGTAATCTGCCTGTTAATTGTTCTCCGTTAATTGAATGTGACGTCGGAATCTCTGGCTCTCAACCACCTCCGATTCTGTCCTTCAAGGTCATTGCTGTTCTCAGGACACGAACGCGCGCACGTTACCATATCAGTCCGACTTTAAACTGTTTCCCTTTTTTTTTTTTTGGACACTATCCTGACACTAACGCGTTGTGAAGGTTGTAATATTTTATCAAGACCTAAGATGTAGTTTGTTTTACAAAATTAAACGGTTGTCAGTTGTAATCATTCTCATTCTACTTCCGTGATATTATTGAGGTTTTTAAAGTTATTATTATTTTCTGTATTTTTACTAGTTATGCATTTTTGTGTGTTTCTACTCTATATTTGTGGTGTAAAGTTTTCTTTCGAATTTTCTCTTTTATCTTCCCTTTTTGTTTTTCTGCTTTCATGGATTATTCTGGCTACTTTAAATATAGAGTTATTAGGTTTTAGATTGTTTTGCATTTCAAAATTATATATAGGCTAATTTTACACCGCACCTCATATGTTTATATTCGTTAAAACACAATACGACAGTAGACTTGTTGCATAGACATTTGTAGATAGAGACCTCTGGTGGCAAAAAAAAGCAAACTATATCTGGAAGTGAACGCGTGAGAACATTTTGTTCTCCTCACAGCTAAATTCATATTAATTCTTGCTTTGCATTTTGGTTGATTTTTCGGCTGTAAATATTAAATTGTGAGATGAAGTGAGCATCGATCGCATTTCAAACGAATCAAATGTAGCAGCGATTTAAAACAGTTTTGATTACAAAACCATTTTAGCTGTGTTTTTTTTATGCAGGGATTTTGCTGATATTAATGTTTATGCATTAAAACGCCATAATTAATCAAACTGAAAGATGAAATAAACAACAACAACAAAATACTTGTCAAACATGCCTTAAAGCAGTTGTTTTGAATTTAGTTACTACATAAAAAATGCATTTTGGGAGTGAATTGCTTATTTATTTATATTAATTGAATTTAGTCTGGTGTCATGTAATTTTAATGTTTTATTAGAATCATTATTAAAATCAAGTGATTCTATTTTATTGCAGTTGTTATTACAGCACTGTATTTGAATCACCAATGTAGATCCAGGTCAAAATCAATCCTAATCTCCATAAACTCTCATCTAATAATTGCTTTATTTCTGCCCTGTACTCAGGTTGTAACGAGAACGAAGCCGACCATTTGGATCGGGATCAGCAACCCTACCCTCCATCCCAGAAGACCAAGCGCATGCGTACATCGTTCAAACACCATCAGCTTCGCACCATGAAGTCCTACTTCGCCATAAACCACAACCCCGATGCCAAGGACTTAAAACAGCTCGCCCAAAAGACAGGACTGACCAAAAGAGTTCTCCAGGTAAGAGTCGCAACACAGTAGACCCCATTCCACATCCACACCAACACCTTCTCATCATCTTGCTTTCCGTTTCGAACCATCCATCATTTTTTTTGTCATGTAGTTACACAAAGTTTACTAAATATAGGGGCAATAATTCAAGGGGCAATACTTGTGCACCAAACAAAAATACAAAATAAAACTCCATTGGGAAAAGTTAATTTGGAACATGGTCCATGTTTTCCAGTAGAATCCCTAGTAAAAGTTGAGGCTTTCGACTCACTTTGGCATTGTTTAGTAGTGATTAAGTTTGTGATGTTAAATGATATGACTACTTATGAAGTAGGCAGAAATATGACAATAATTCGAAGCAAAGCACGAAAAGAGTAAAGACACTGGGATTGGTTTGCAGGTTTGGTTCCAAAACGCACGGGCCAAATTCAGAAGGAACGTTTTGCGGCAGGAGAATGGGGGTGTTGATAAGGCTGACGGCACGTCACTTCCGCCGCCCTCTTCCGACAGCGGTGCTCTGACCCCACCCAGCACGGCCACCACACTAACTGACCTGACCAATCCCTCTATCACCGTAGTAACATCAGTGACCTCTAGTTTGGACAGCCACGAATCCGGGAGCCCCCCACAAACTACCTTGACAAACCTTTTCTAACACGGATTTCCTTTTTTTTTTTTGTCTCTACCCCATTTACTTTCAGATTTTTTTTCCCCACCACAAAACAAAAACCCTCCGGTGACCACAGAAAGACCTTTGGAAACGTAAGACGAGACCTACTATGTGTAGCATTTGCAACCGCGTGGCAGCTGAGTTTGTAGTACTTGTCAGTTAATTTGTTTTTGTGATCACTTTATTTCTATAGTTTCGGTTTCAACCCGCCACGTTTATTAAAAAGAACAAAGTGTGTCAGCATACAGCACATGCTATGTTTACTGCATATTTTGGTAAATGACATTTCCGAAAATATGTTCATGCAACTTAACTGTAAAAAAAAACCTTATGTCGTTAAATGCCAAGTGGATGCTGTAACCTCAATTGTCGCTGACGCTGGACTTAAGTTTGCCACGATGTGGTGCGAATTTGATCACAATTTGGCTTGGATGGTCCGTCGGGCCTCAACTAGTGGAACAACTGTTCTGTATGAAGATATCCAGCGCTCAGTGACAATATGGTGCCCAGTAGGAAGCGTAATGAGTGATTTGTGAATGCTAAGCAGGAAGTTAATTAGGAGCGACACACATCACCCCGTTTTGTTCTGTTTCCCCCCTGTTTTGCCACCGAACAGACCAAAAAAGAAAAAAAGAGAGAGAGAGAGAGAGAGAAAACCCATTTACGGCTCGGTTGGAGATCGGTCGGGGCTCCTTTGCTAGGGTGAAACATTTCCTTGTGTGATGACAAATTTGTTCTGTTGTAGAACAAAGTGGTACACTAGATCTACTTCATGAAGTAGATGCTTAACTCAGTTCTACTATGTGCCTTATGCGACTTGGACGAGAGTTTGTGAAATTCAGGAGATACATGTTTGTTTGTTAAATGATTTCCATCCTTGGAACGCCTCACTAGTTTTGTACTGTTCTGTTTTTCATCTGATTTTTTCTGAAGATCTTTTTAATGGTGTATTCTGTTACAAGGGGGCGGCGATGTCATAGAAGGCAGTTGTGCACTCTTTCAGAACTAGTTGGTAAATCCGAGAATCATATATATTGATCTTCGTGTTAATAGTACAGTACGTGTTCTATCAAGATTGTCCATGTTTCCTTGTTTCTTGAAAAAAGATGGTGTATAGAAACTATTTCCCCTTAAATATTTATGGACCAAACAGTTGTTATATCTTATTAAATTTGTGTGAATAAAACTACTTTGCTTTACCAGCGTTTTATTTTTCATTACACAAACCATTTTTGTGTTGCTTTCAGATTTAGACTTCTGCTCACACCAAAAACAACACGACATGACAGATCGAACCTTGTCTTGCTTTCATTCTGACATCGATTTCAGACTTGATTCTGTTTCTGTTGTTAAAGTAATGCCCCATGGATTTGAACCAAAGCCCTGTAGTCAAGAAAACAAATATGCTTTTTAATGCATGAACATGGCTACTTTATACAGAAATACCAAGCACAGGAATGCTAGAACAACTAGTAAACATAAACCTCTCAAAGCAAGGTTGCTCTGTAGTTTAATATATTGTTACTTTATGATTTTTTTTTCAGGGAGAACAAATCTTGGGGCATTACAGCCAAACTTCACGACGTTTGAAAATTCCCTAAAGTATTAAAAGAAGCTTTGATCGGAATTCTTCACCATTGAAGACAAAGACAGTATTAGGATCAGATTTTAGAGTGATTTAAAAGAAAAAAAAAAATCGACCAAAAATGTATTACAAAATTTCTTTCTTTTCCTTCCAAACAAATTGTTATCCTGAATGTTTAAAACACAAAACATCTTTGTAAGAGAATCCACACCAAACGGGATATTTTTCTTACCACCCGAATGAGGCAGAAAGGCAAAGAAAAATAAACTGTACAGTATTGTAGATACAAAACAGAGCAACCTTGCTCCAAGAGGCGACTGCAGGAGACGGGATCTACGCACGCATGCATGTCTACACACACTACCTTGTAATTCTGCTTGCTGTAAAACATTCCTGTGCAACAAATGCCACTTATCATGAACGCACAGCCTTCCTAAAACTTGGCAGCAAAATGTCCGACCAAGAGAAGCTGGAAAGGAACACCATATGGCTGTATTTAAAATGAAAACAAGTAAAAAACAAAAAAAAAATGCATGCACTTCAAGTTGGTGATGGCAATTTCAGATGGATATTATTTTATAGATGTTTTATTTGTTGTCTGTTGTATTCTATAAACATTAAGGGAATTTTCCTTGTGAATCTGAATCTTAACAGTAAAAAAACAAAACATTAAAGCATGCTTGATTTGACAATAAAAACTGGTTATCTTAGAAAAAAAAAAAACATTTTGGGTTCCCTGATTTTCCTAGTAACACGTTCTTGCATTATGGATAAAAAAAAAATATATAGGAGGGAAATATTCCCTCAGTTTTCCTTTTTGTAGGTCGATGTAGTGGTAAATGTTTTAAAATACTAAATGTTTAATTTTTCCTTATTGCATCCAAAGAGAAAGCTTTTAAACAAAGCTTGTGGTATACTCTGTTATGTTTGGGGAGGGGGGCGGGGGGAGCATTGGGCCACATGGGGGCCTAGTAAACAGTAAAGTGTTGAATTCCTGCTATGCCAGACATTTCAGCGAAGCTTCCAGCTCCATCCATGCTGGATGACCACCACCACCAAAAAAAAAAAAAACACAAAACGTAATTCCTGTCAGTCTGTGGACATTTTTTCTGCTTCCTTCATAAAAAAAAAACAAAAAACATTTAGTCATGCAAGATAAAATGTACTTCATGTGGTAACATCTAAGTCACAGAATGTGACTCAATCAACCTAGATGCACTAGGTCAAACCAACACAAGGTACATTTCAGATTTTATACGTTTTTAATGACATTTTAAAAAATACAGTACGTCATATTCAGTAGTCGGCTGTCTTTTGGGCCAAGTCAGCAAACAAGAGGCTCTTAACACCCACGACCGCAGGGAATTCTTCAGAAAACAAGGGACCTTGAGAGTTCAAAAAGAGGCGCTGATGAGTCACGCTGGAGGATTTGTTACACACTTGAAGGAGTGGATGGTCACCAGAACCAGAAGCTAACCGGAAGATGGACACCGTCCTCTTCTGCAAACTGCGGTTATAAAAAAATCACACACACATATACACAAGGAGCCAAACTGCATGAGGAATGAAGAAGGTTTGTGATTATTATGTTTCCATGAGCAAGCTCGATTACTGGTTTTATGTTGTTTATTTTACATACACTACAACTTATTACCAAAAAAACTACCATACTATTAAAGGTACATGTCACCCAAAAATGACAATTCTGTCTTTATTTAATCACCGTCATGTTGTTTCTAATCTGTATAACTTCCTTCCTTCTGTGGATCACAAAAGAAGGAGCGTTTATGCTCACAGATGTACAAAAACTATGGACATCATGCACAGACAAAATAAAAACAACTGAGAATTAATTCAGAGTATGTGTTTCTCAAATATAATATTATAAAGTCTCAAATTGGGCAGCTATTTGCAATTAAAAGCCTCAAGGCTCAATGTGAGCTGAAATATTTATCAAATTCTTTCATGAATTCATGCTAAAGTTATGCTAATGTGATGCTATCTCTTGTGAAGAAGTAGTACACTTTAAAATATACTTAAGTGTGAACTGAATGTAATATTTCCTTACACTTAATTGTGTTATTTACAATTATATGAAAATCTATTATAGTTTACATTCGAAAGCTAGTACTTTTTTTTTTACCTCGAGTTTCAATTTCATTACTTCTGTTGTCATTGAAATATGGTTAAATGTGTATATTACAAGCATGGTAAAATATGCTTCATTGTCTTATATTTGAATGATTTTTCAATGGATACATTCAATAGTATGTTAGTCAACACATCAAAATAAGTGCACTTCTTTATAGCATGGTATGATTATTAAACCATAATTTGCATTTGATGGAAAAAACATTTGAGTTTACTCCAATGTGCACATTTAGAAGTATCCTTAAATGTTAAACACAGACATCAAAGTGAGTTTTTATTTGTACAATTTTTACACTATAGTGCATATTCAATGCAATCAAGCACACTTCGTTTTCTCCAAGTGCTGTTATTCAGTCACTTTATGCCTATATATTCTTACTGTATCTCTCATTTGTGTATTCCTTTCTTCTAAGTTTTTTTAAGCAAACCATCAAAGTAATCAGAGTCAAAGTTGATGTTTAAGCGAAACGTGACTCCATTAAGTCTCCTGAGCCATGAAAGAGAAACCTCTGAGCAATGAATGTTCCTCTGGGGATTCTCAATGCTGTCTCTCTAGTGAATATCTGTGCTTCAGAACACAGGATGGTGTGTAAACAGCTGATGTGTGTGATGTGGACTCAGGTGCTCGTGTGACTGACACGGTAGAGTGAGCCTGAGCGGGACACACACACACACACACACACACACACAGGTACATTGCGCATACACTGCTGAGACGAGAAAGCAAGAAGCCCAGTGTCAGATGATGTGTACAGTCAGCCTGACGCTGTGTGTGTGTGTTTCCAGACAGTGGCAGTTCCACACCAGCACCTTTTATCCCAGGAAAGTATGCATATCACTGCCTCCTACTCTGTCAAAAGTACATGCTCATGTAGCGGTCTGCAGTGAACATGCACACACACACACACACACACACGGACTCTGTGACCCTTAGCAGCAGATGCAGAAAACACTTCAGAGATTTGTGAACATAAGGGTCAGAGGTCAATGACTTACATGCAGGTCGGGTAAGTAGGTGAAAAAAGGCACATGTATACAGGTGCACACATCTAGATCTGTCTATCTATTATATATGAAATAACAATTTTAATACTTCTCTAGCTAGATAGATTTGTTTTGTCAGATAACAGTTAAAATGTGTTAAAATAAAGAGAAGACAATAAGATAAAAATCATATAATCACAAAAATCATAACTTTTTGATAACCTATTAATCAGTTAATCAAAGGACATCATTTAATTATAAATGTTAATAGCATGAGTGCTTTTATATTTGCTACAAATTAGTGGGTTAAGTTTTGTTAAGTCTTAAAATATAAATTGATTATTGATAAAAATGCATATTTTCTATAGAATGGGTAGGTTTAGGTTTGTGGTAGGTTAAGGGGTCTAAAAATCAAAATTGCATCTTAATTATATAAAAGATATGCAATTTAACTTAAAATACATAGTGAATTGTATTTTTAAGCATTCGAATACATCAAAATTGTACATCTTAGTATCATTAAAGACAAAAATTTATGTTTTATGCTTGTAAATGTTACGTATTAACACCTACGTAAACATGAGAGCAGGCTGGCATTTTTAACAACTTTTACTTTAAAGCTTTACAGGCTGAAATAACGCATTTCAATATAATTACATAATGTATGATGTAAGCTTGAACTTTCCCTACATGGAAAGCTTAGCTCATATTTAAAATGTTGTATGCATATACATTCATCAAAACATAGAAAACAAAATTCCACACACACACACACAAGCAAACAGAAGCAGACAAAAGCGCACGCGTAACTGTGTGTGCGTGTTTATTATATACATACACGCAGAGGTGAAGACCTGATTTGAATAACCTTTTTTTTCATCGACAGCTGCATTAATAAATCAAGCTGGCTGTTTCTTTTTCTAGTATAACGCGACCCCGCCAAAAAAGTTCATTGTCTAGGGGTAAAGACAAACAAGACCCGAAAAAAGACACGAGGAAGCTCATCTACATTCCAGAAAAATACGAAATCAAACAAGGATTTTGGCAAAACAAATATCTAAAAAAAAAAAAAAAGTTAATATTACGGAACCGCCGCCGTTCTACTTTTAGAACAATCGACACAATGTGATTATTACACAGATTTCAAGACAACAGACTGTGGTGTTGAACCAGAGCTCCTGTGTGCAGTCACAAGAGCTGCCTCTTATCCATCTATCTAATTATTCCCTCAGAAACCAGAAATTTGAAGATACTAAAGACAGTCCCTATCTGTCATGAAGTAGCATTGATCTCATTGAGAGCAAAATGTGGGTGTTGAGGGAGCCCAATATAACTCATGCCATTAAATTCCAGCTTGCCGTTATTCGCCAACAGAATTGACAGATTTTCCGCAGACGTTTCTTTTAATCTTCAACGCTTGTTCAAGAAGAGGGGAAAACACACAGTGTGTGCTTTACCTTTCTTATATGGTATTTGTGAGGAGGTTAGCAGAACTGCTATTGAAGTGTCAAGACAGAAAAAAAAAAGAAAAGAAAGAAAAGCAGCGCACAACACTTGTTGATTATCAACTGTCAAAATGTAGGAGAAAACATTGTTACTTTCCTTATACGGAGCAGAAAATGCTCCCCTCAAATGCTCTCTGATTGAATGTAATACTACTGTATAGCATCATCTGAAAGCATTTTAGCAATTTTACTGCTGACGATACATAATATTGTTGATATAGATAAAATGTGTGAGGTGAGGTGTAAAGAAGATATCTTTTGAAATTAATTTCACACTAACCACGTTTATATACTCTTTACTAGATATGCTGATATGATTAATACAAAGTGGCTTTATGCTTCACTAATAGTTTGCAGTTGCAGGTAATACAGGTATATCATAATCAAAATAAGGGAATTTGGTGAATACAATTAAGTTAATAAGTTTTTCTGATAAGAGTAGAACATTAGGCATTAATGACCATAGGACAAAATTGAAGGTGGCTTTTATAAAATAAATGATTGGTAACACATTGGTAATATTAAAGCCTGTTTAAACCAAGCACAATAATTATAAAGCTAGCCTATATTTGCGTCCACACCAGCGAATGATATCATCTGTTTATTATACGCTGCAGCGATTCTCAAGCGCATGGGAACAGGCTCGGTTCTGATTGGCTGTCAATGTTTCTATCGTTTATCAGCTGGAAAAAAAAATCGCTCTGAAAATGATTTCCAACAATATTGTTTCTCTATCATTTATCGTTATAGTTATGGTGTGGATGCTGCTATTCTTTAACATTGAGAATGATTTTTAGAACTATTATCTTCATTATTGTCGTTTATTAGTGCTAATTAAGTACATGTTACTGGCTTATTCTACTTTACTTTATTCTACATCTCTAGTCCTACCCAATGCCTAAACCTAATAACTACCTTAATTAGGATTACTAAGCAGCTAGTCTCAGCCTCCGACGTCACGCCCACGGAACGTTGGCTAAACGTCTGATGCATACACTTAACTATAAACCCTTCAGGAATATCGAAGTCGTCATCGGATTGGTTGAATTTTATCGGATTTCCGGAGAACTCGAGTGTCGCATTTATATTTGGTCCGCTGGGAAACAAAGCGCAGATGTGTGATTTACATGAGTGACAATAAGCATTTATCAAGATCAGCTAAACCTTGGATTCTCAAAAGTATGTGAGATTCACGGAAATCTTTAAGAGATTCCAGGAGTTTTCTATTATGGACATCGCAGCTGGCCATTTCAGTATTGTGTTCGGTTCTCCAGAATTGGTTGTGGCTGTTAAAAAGTGGAGAGATATGCTTCAAAGGGATGTTTACCGTGAGCGTCTCATCTGGATTTTCTATGCTGACTGACTTGTTTGCACGCCGGTCTGTTGTTGTGGGGACATTTCCACACCCCGAAACATGACGCTGAACGAAACGAACTGTGATTGGTTGTGTGACATGTCGGTCAAACAGCCTTATGGGCGGGCCTTGGCCAAAGAAAGCCGCTATGAATTGACGGCTGAAGGTCTGGCTACGCGAGACTACTAAGCAGCAAATTTAGAATTTATTGAGGGAAAAGTTGTAGTTAGTAGTTAGCAAGTGTTAGTCTAAAGTGTTACCAAATGACTTTATATATTGACATACTGTACATAAACACACTAAAGATGAAATGATTGGGAAACCTGATCGTTACACCAACATTAATGTGAATAGTTGGTCTCCTTTTGCAGCTATAATAGCTTCCACTCTTCTGGGAAGGCTCTCCACAAAATTTTGGAGTTTTCTGTGGGAATTTTTGCCCATTAATTCAGGCACTGATGTTGGATGAGAAGCCCTGGCTTTAACTCTCCATTGCAGTTCATCTCAAACGTATTCAGCTGGGTTAAGGTCAGGGTTCTTTGTGGGCCAGTCAAACTCTCATCCAACCATGTCTTTATGGACCTTGCTTTCATGATAGAATAGAAAAAGGCCTTCCTCAAACTGTTCCCACAAGGTTGGAAGCACAGCATTGTCCAAGCATAAAGCATAAAAGGGAGAATATGCTGGTCTCGTGAGAATCAAGTTTTGTTTACAGCAAAGGAAATCCACTCTTGTCTTATCTCGACATTTTTCTTTTCAAATCCGCATTTTGTTCTTCTGAATCATGACTGGTGTTTTGTTTCCACTTCTTACTGGTGCCTACATCCTACGCCATCCACTGGAACACCACTTTTTTTTGTGAACGCGCATACGGAAGCTAGAGATTATGGTTTACACAAATATTTATCTTACACAAACTCAATGCTTTGCTTTCAAAGGTTTACTAACCCCTGAAGCTATGTGGAGCACTTTTTAATGGATGGATGCACTTTTTTGGGCTGGGAAGAGCCAGAGCAATTTTTAAAACAACTCCGATTGTATTCCTATGAGAGAAGAAGCACAGCATGGATTGAGGGTGAGTAAATCTTGGGGTAATTTTAATTTCTGGGGCGAAATATCCCTTTAAGATTTCCAATAATACCACTTACAATTGACCTGAATGTCTCACAGGGATGACATTTTACAAACTAATTTGTTGCAAATGTGGCACAGCGCCACACTTGAATTCCCTGAGCTTGAAACATTGCAGATTTTCATTAAAGTTGTAGTGGCTCTGGATGTGCATCACTGTATTTGTACTATGACAGCTGAGGGACGGCAAAACTAAGTAATGTGCTGCTAAAGGTGCTCTGCTGGGCAGTAAAAGTCTTATGGACCTCTTTAGAGAGAAATAGATGGAATAGATGAAAGTTGAATTAAAAAAACTGAATGAAATGTAAAATTAGAAGTGAGCTGAAACAGCATAGACTATAAAGTGAAATTAAATTTATAGACAACATTTCATAATAATATAAATGTCAAATGTAACTGTGAAAAAGAATAACTAGTGAAATGAAACAGAATAGAATAAAATAGAATGAAACAAAGCAAATTTATCCCGTGAAGGGTGCATATTAGAACCTAAAGTGTACATATTAGTTCCCAAATGACACACATTAGTGCCTTTAGAAAAGGTGCTGCCCCAGAGACAACTTTCTGAGAGGAAAGAAATGAGGTAAAACCTTAAAAATAAAATGACATTGAAGTGAAACTTACAAAATAGAACTGAAGTGGAGAGAACAGAGTGAATATTCCATAAAAGAGAATAGATTAGAATAGAAATGAGGTGATGTGAAGCTGATAACTTGTAAAATACAATAGAATACCGTGTGAAGTGCAGCAGAACAGAATAAAATAGAACTGATGTGAACCATCCTTGGAGAATAGAGCATAGGAAACTCGAAGAATGAAACAGATTATAGAAGCGTGAAGGGAGATAAAATAGAATCGAATAGCATCCTTCCGTATTTCCTTGCTCTTCCTCTGTGAATGTTAAAGTTACTGGCCTGGCTGCGTGACGTTTCCCGCCCCTCTCCAGCGAGCATGCTGGGATGTGTGTGTAACTCACACACTCACGCGAACGCACGCACGCACGCACGCACACAGTCTGTAGTTCGCGCGCGTGTTGCGGCGTCGCGCAGGAACTCAACAGGAGCTCGACCTTGACAGAGTGAGAGACTATCATCACCCTCATCTTCCTCATCCTCATCCTCGGCGCGAGCGAAGCCCAGCTGGCACTTCCTGGTAAGAGTTTAGCCTCATTCCCTCCTGTCAACTTCAAAACAGATCATCGTGCCACTTTTCCGGTTTACTGCCACGCAACAAGCACATCTTGAGTCGACGAGGAACTGCGTATCCGATAAACAGGCTATGTTTTATGCGGCTACAACAGAAAGAGTTGAGGAAAAGTTAAGAGAACTTTTGGGCTAGTTTGAGTTAGCGCGCTAGGCTAATGCTGCTGTGGCGGCAATTCACCCGAGACAAACATCTAAATTATTTGTTTTAACGATTAAAATGTTTTACTCATTCTGACAACAACTTACCCTGTTGTGAAAGTAAGTTTGAAGCTGTTTTAAAGAGTGTCGTTTGTGTTTTTAGTAGTGACACAGCACGGTTAGAGCATAGTGGCTAAGCTAACGTCTGTCAGTGTGACACATGCACTAGAAATGTGAGGAGAAATTTACTCGAAATTACTCTAACACTGGCCGAATAATCTTAAACCCAGATGACAAAGGTATTCAGTGCTGGTTTTCTCTAGCAATGCGACAAATACACCGTTTATTTGAGTGTGTGAGGCTTTTCTTATTTTGGCAAGACTTTCCAGCTGTTGACAGCAACGCGTTGGCACTTGTTTGTGATCATGATGAACCCTGTTCGCAATGTTAGCAATGACATAAGTGAATTAGTTACCTCTTTTTGGCACTAACTTTTTAAATGACGTTAGAAGTTCAAGAGAACAGTGTTAAGTTTATGCAATATTTTACCTTAAAAACCCAGTTAAAGTACAGTTTCTTGTGGTTTATAGTGTAGTCAGTCAGGGTTTGTCAAATTCACATTGAACAATGAATCAACACAAACTTTGAAACAATAATGACTTTGGCTCTAAAAGCACTTCAAAAGTTATTTACTCACTCTCATGTCTTTCCAAACACTTGTTATGTTTCTGTGGTGCACAAAAGCTCAAATTAGATTGGGAGATTGAGTCATCTTTAATGTAGGTTATTATTGCATGAAAGAAGATGCAATGAAAGTAAATGGGCTCCAATGTTGTCAGTCACAACATTCCGCCTAATGTTTTTGAGTTTCACTGAAGGAAATTATACTGCATGATGCAACTCGAGAGTGTAAATTATGACACAATTCTCAGTTTTGCAAGATATGAAGGCAACATTATAGAGTCTTAAAAACAAAATACCCGGGTGTGTTGATGAGAAGAACTGGCATTTGAGTTAAGTAGATTGAAATGTCTACATAAGGGTTTTCACTATGAGAAGGTGATTGTCCGGCCAGTTTTGTTGACTGTATGGGACAGCAGCATCCATTAAAGGTGCCATAGAATACATTGAGAGAATCTTTAAAATTGTTGTCTGATATGTACATAGAAGGTATGTAGCTTAGGTAAGGGTTTTACAGGTCCATTTACAGCCCTAGAATTTGACCCTAGAATGAAACAGTCTCAGCGTTGCGTTGAATTGTTGCGGTATCCGCTTGTAGATGAACATCAACCATGCCTGTTGACAGTCCTTTTCTA
>JAUCMS010000049.1:11644820-11663397 GCA_032357445.1 Enteromius radiatus | reverse complement strand
TCGATTTTGAATCGAATCGTGGCCTCAAGAATCGGAATCGAATTGAATCGTGAGATGGTAAAAGATTCCCACCCCTAAAATTTATAGTTAAATATAGTAATTTCTGATGAAAAAACATAATAACTGATGTAATGTTAATATACCAACCTATTAAAGTAGTGAAATCTGTTTTGTACCTTTGAAATACACTGATAAGCACCAAATGCAGATGGTGATGAGAAAGTCACATGATGAACCAAAGCTCATCACATGCAGCTTCTAAATAGTAACATTTATAGAAGGAGCTCAGAGTCATTCACACAAACACTAAACACCATCATGGTGAGAATTAATAAACTGATATATGCAATAAACTTCAATGCAGCAACATTACATGTAACATACAACCCTAACAAACATAACTGATGAAAAACAAAACAAAAAACAACCAAAAAACAGTTATTTCAAAGAAAAAAAAAAATTAAATGCAGTGCAGGGAATTCTGGGAATGTCAGTTTATGGAATTTCCCTGTAAATTTTACAGGAATTTACCATTAACCATTGAACAAGTTTTTACTATAGCCTTTTCATAGTTTTTGCCGTTAAAATCATGTCATTATTTATAACTGATGTGAGGAAAAATGCTAAATGCTGTATTTTTTAAAATTGGTATATTGAATATGTTTAAATATTTTACATTGAGATGGAATGACCCAAGCATAGAGACTACACGAGTCCGATATAGTATGAGATTTCAGATATCAACTGGTTTGGTTCCCAATCGTTTATGGGATTTTTGATTTATACAATAAAGTGCTTCTTGGATTTTATGCGTTCTCGGCTCACATAGTCTCTTGAGATCTTTAAACATACTGATTGTATTAAAGGTATTAGCCAATAAATCAGAATGTGGCTCTTTTAACCTTAGTTATTAGGCAAAGTTCTGTATTGTTTGACCTTCCATGAGATATTGAATTGTTGTGCTAAATTTGATAGTTGTTGAATACAGCTAGTGAAAACTACATCCCCGCCGTTATCAATAAACCATGAGAGACATTTGACGTTAGTTTGAACGCAACACTCAAGGTAAGTCTGGCAATGGATTACACCGTGACAGCTTAAGAGAATGACTTTTACAAGACTCTCAACAAGCATCCAAGATCGACTTGTATTCCCTTGAAAGAAAAAAAGAAGCAACCAAAAAATGCTGAATTGTGAATGCAATCACGCATACGCCGATATCATATCTTAAAGTCCCCAAGGTTTGATGGATATGCATAGGAGATGCCGGATGAGTCGGTAAGGCGTGCATATTTGATGGCACATTTGCTCTCAGAGCGAGTGGGAGGGTGAGATCTTCAGATCCGATTTTAATCGTCACGGCAGATTTTTCGACGCAGCAAAATCCCCTTGTAAAGCAAGGGCTTTAAATACTGGAGCAGATTGAAGAGGAGCGGGGCGAAGGAGGTATAAATATTGCATGGGCCGGGCCTGGAGAGAGACGTTGATGAAAAGGATGCGAACAGGATCTCCTGCCTTGTTCCCACCCCACCACGAAGACCCCCAAACCCCCTCCAGCACCCACCAACCAACACCACTACCACCAAGCGCCGTCTTGCTACTCTACCACCTCTTCAGCGCTTCAGTTGTCCTTTCCTTGGCAGCCACTGGCAGTGTTGTGCTGTCAGCTCACACCTAGTCTCCACACTACTGCCGCCCCGTCCTCCATCATTCTCCTCCTCCTCCTATCTCGCATCCGCTGTCATGCGGCCGCACGTCTGCAGTTCTCTTTTTTACACTTGTGTCACCAGTGGCCAACCCTCCATCCTTTACTGTTGCTCCTGTGATGTGTTGTCCCTTTGAGTCATTTACCCAGCATGCTTTGCTGTATCTTCCGTCCCCTCTGACCTTTTTTTTTTATATATATTTATTTATTTATTTAACCAAAGCAATGGTTCAAGTCTAAAGCCCAAAAGTAAGTGTGTGTGTATATGTGTATATGTATATGTATATATTAGGGCTGCACGATTTGGGAAAAATGTGCGATTACGATTTATTAAGGTCAAAATTGCGATATGCGATTGCGATACGATATATAAGTGGTTTGACTCAACTTGCTTGTTATCAAGGAAAATGCACACACAGATGCTGAATAATGCTGAAATCAGTATTTCTCAACTGAGATCCAGTATTCAGTGCAATCTAGCAACAACAAATTAAAGCTAAATTGTACAAAATTAAATAACAGTAAAACTTTACATTACTGAATTGAATTATATTAAATTAATTTTAAAATAAAAGTAAAAAGTCAAAAGTACAGATAAATAAAACAAATACCCATTTTTATATTTGTACATATTGTCCCAAAACATTTTAGCAGGATGTAACATATACATAGTATATTTCTATTGGTGTCCAGTGTGCCAATAATTTTCTCAAATTTGTTAAAAGTGTGTTCACTTGGGCGGATATATCTCGCTATTCGCGTGTAGTTGGACGCTTCAACATGCCGAGTTTACGCCGGTTTCATACTGCATGCGTCAGCTGGGCGTAAGCAGCGCTTATTTTTTCTGGTGCCCATATTAACGGATGAGAGCTTTCACGCAGGGCCGGCGCAACAGCGCGTAGCAGGTGCAGAGAAATGACATAAATCAAAGCACATGGCACACAGTATTCAGAGAAGAACGCTGGAAAATACGACAGAAAGATGCTTGTCTATAGCCTGCAGTACAAGCTGCCAGAATGAAAGCATAATCGGCGCGCGCTCCTGTTCCGAATACGCGCTGCTTAATTCGCGCAAATTCTGCTGCAGGATGTCTAATTGCGTCTTTGCATTGACTCAACATGTGAATGACTCGCACTTACCGCTTCATTCGCGTCTGGTGTGAGCAAGAATGAAAGTCTTGTTACGTCCACTAATACATTTATTTATTTAATATAATCGCAACATTTGCTGTAATGTAATCGCAAAGGCTGACATCGTGATTGCGATATGATTAATCGTGCAGCACTAATATATATGTCTATGTACATTAGCATAGTACATTTTTCTAACAAAATCTGCATGAACGGTTTATTTTTTTCCCTTTTCTGCCATGCACTTTTTAAAATTTATTTATTTTTTGACTTCTGGAGAGAAATAGCGCAGACACTAAACAAGAATCGAAACTTTGCAGTGTGCATGTTTTGAAAGGCACTATGCAAAATATAAGTATACTTTAGTCTTAAAGGTGTTGTCACATTTTTAGAGTTTCGAGAGGGGGTGAAACATGTTCACGTTGTCGTGGTCACACTACCGCTGCTCGGTGAAAATTTGTGGGCGAAATTGACTCAATCGCATGAGGAGTTTTGACCAACAAGAAGCAGCTATGTGAGATTTGCTTCATGCATCACTACTCTATTGACAACAAACAGCAGAATTTCTGCGCTCCAAATGTGACCGCCCTGTAATAAAAAGCTTTTAATGAAATGCAAACCATTCTGTACTGCTTTTTTTTCCATCTCTCACTTCCCACAGAGTTGCAATGAACCATTTGTCTTGGTCATTACCATTGCTCTGTGAAATTTTGTGGGCAAAATAAGTAATTCTGGCAGAAAAAGTTTGCAATGCAAATTTCGCTAATTTATAAGTTGGTCACACATAATTCCATACTGACCAAAAGAGTGGCTAGGTTTGTGGGCTACACTATTGACAAGCAGACTTTTTGCTCTAATATTTTTACCGACTGCATCTTTATTAGGGATGAGACAATAAATCGATTCATTGACGAATTCTGTGATTTAAAAAAAAAAAAAAAAAAAAAAATATTTTTATTTATATAAATGTATTTATTGCGGTTCTCACTGGAATCAATTCTGAGCTTAGTTTTTAACAACAGATGGCTGTGCATTTGAAATAGTTGTACTTGCATTTCGAAAAAAAAGGAATTTCGAAAGTGGTTTACAAGTGTTCACTGTGAATTGTGTTATCGCGACACAGCCACTTAGATGACAGAGCCGAAATAAACAAGCACTCTTCTTTATGAACATTAACTTGTGGTTATAGCCTAGCGTGCTATGTACTGTTAAAGGCTCAGAATAGTTTCCAAATCGATCGAATCCGATTTGTCGTCATACCACATATCTTAATGAAAAGCTTTGCGTGAAAGTTGTTCGGCATCTCAATTAAAGCCATTCTTAGCCCCTTTCCTCCCACCTCCGTATGTTATTTTTGTTTTCGTCCACTTCACGCAGAGCAGCCATGAGCCCTTTGAGCTCTCGCCCCTCTTGCAAGCTGCAATCTGTACAAACCGCGTCACGCCTCTGTCGAGTGACCCCGGCGGTCGTGGAGATCCTCGGCTGCTGCGGTTCATCTTGTGTCAGCTCAGTGCTCTAAATTGTGTGACAGCGCAAAGCCACGGATGAGACAAGCTGTCAGTCAGGGCGCCCCTGCTGCCCTTTGAAGGCGAGGCCAGGGGGCAGAAAGGTGCCGCAAATGGCCTGTGAAGTTTACATACACTGCCCACTGCTAAACAGATTACCTCTAATGAAGTGTCTGGAGCTCAGGCCGCGTCAGGCCTAATCCTGGCTGGCAGTGCGTCCCTTCGGCTGCCAAAAAAGCCGCCACCCTCTGGCCTCCTCCCGCCGCTATGCCGGCCTCCTCGGCGCTGGGAGGTGCCCGTCGTTAATCAGGCCGGACAGTGCGCGAGCTGACATGCAAATGTAGGTCATTGCATATGTAAATGTGTGATTAGCGAGCCGCATGCCAGAACACATTAGCTCGACTTTGCTCTCAGCATGCGCTTGTCATGCCGCTTTAGAGGCTCATGCTAACATTTGTCAAGCGACCATGCGGGGAGTGAAAGCAATGCCTTGGCCCTCTGCGGACCATCCGCTGCTGACCAGATCAACACCATACATATGCATTGTCTATGGGTAAATGACAAATAGGAGTGTTTGCAATCAACGAAGGGAAAATCTTTTAAAAAAAAATCATATGTGGGTATCATATGGTTATAAAAATTATGTATGCAAGTTTCAGAAGTTTAAATTTCATATGCCTAAATCACTTGGTGTAACTTAAGAATAATGTAAATTATAAAAAAGAGGTAATACATAATATTGGTCTAAATGTATTTTTTTTAAGTATAAATTAATTTATTACTATGTATAATTAATTACACCACATGATGTCTATTAATTACCACTCCTGTTTTTGTAATTTCCTGTTTTGTTTTTCTGTAACACTTGTTTTTTAATCAGGCTGACGAAAGTGTAACATTTTTGATTATATTAACTAACTATCCCTATATATATATATATATATATATATATATATATATATATAATATTTGAATCAGTGTTATTTTAGCTTTATTTATGCTGCTATAATATTTAATAAGAAGTTATACTTTTTAGTGTTAATGTTATTGTTGCTTTTGTAATATTTTTTTATTTTAGTACTTTTAATTAATTGCCAAAGCAACATTTAAAATTTTTGCTATGAATGGTTTTTAATGTCATATTTATATTTAGCTTTACATTTTAATTAACAAAAACTATTTTAAATGATAACAAAACTGCTGTTAATTAATGAATGCATTTGTCATTGACCCCCTAGGCTACCCTGCATTTTATTTATTTATTTTTCTTGGTTTGTACAACCATGAAAACATGAATGTTCCAACTAGTTATTGTGTTCAAATAACCTTTTTTTTTTCCCTCCCATAAGCCTCTCTGGATTCGACACAAAATAGAGAAACCTGGTGTCTTGGATATTAGCTTGATATTGTTAAATTTAGTCAGATCCAGCTTTCTCTCTTCGCTGCGGTGGCAGAAAGAGAGCGCTGCTTCTGCTGCACCAGATGTGTCCCTGGAAGAAGGGGCTGAGAGCGTGTTGTCACATGGAAAAACAAGCTACCTCAGTGTGTTAATTGGATGGGGCAATTCTTTGGCTCACACCTTTTTTTTTCCCTTAAAGCTGTCAAGTTAGAAAACAATGAAATTCTTAAATTGGTTGCCCCTTGATCTACATCCACCCCTCTGGCGTCTAGTCAAGTTGCAGTGCTTCCCACAACTCATTTCTTTCAGTTCAACCCATTATACATATATATATCAGACAGTTTTACACAATGATGTTGATGGATTTGACAGATTGTCCAAGTATTCTGGTATTGTAGGAACGACAGAAACATAGTCGTTTGTTGCTACGACTGAATATATCCTAATGGATGAACGATTTGAGGAGTTGAGCGAAGCTTAAGCTTAATATGGAACCATAATACAAAAATACATCCCATAAGTATAAATAAAATAGAATGCTATTGTGTCATCCTTCCCCTCCCTTTCGCGTCTTCACAATGTAATTTGCCTTCAAGGCCGTCTTTGGGTAGTTCTTCACGACATGACATTGCGTTCCACTATCTGTCACCTCCAGTTGCCAGAACATTTGCGGGATTAAAGTTTACACTCGAACAGCCTCTAAAGGTCAAAGTGTTAATTAATTTATTTATTTGCTCAAGCCATCTCCGAAGGGCTGATTCCAGGTTTTGTTTAGATTTTTAATTTTAGAGCACAAGTGTCAACGTGCTGCACGGATTCTTGGGAAGAGCACTCGGGGCGATTTGTCACTAACTGGTCCAGCATAAGTCACTTCAGAAGTAGGGATGTCACCACTCGCCTGATTCATCCAGACAGTATACGGCAAAGTTTCGTTTTGCGCTTTGGATTCGAAGTGGATGGTCAATGTTGATTCGTTCCCACAGTCTCTTGCCCTGATATATCGCCCTAATGACACCTATCCCAGATGCCCTCCAGAATTTTCTTCCTTCTCTTGGCATGTAAACAAACACAATCATTGAGTTTGGCTGGCAACGGCCGATCCGTGGGGACATGTTTGTTTTGTCTTTTTAAATTTAAGACGAATGGAAAAGCATTTCGTTTTCTTGAAATGTTCTTTTGTTCTTCTTTTTCAGAAAATCCAGCAGGACATGGGCTATAACAGTTTAGCCAATTTTCATATTATAAAGAAGATCGGAAGGGGACAGTTCAGCGAAGTTTACCGAGCTACATACATACTAGACCATACACCGGTAGCTTTGAAAAAAATTCAGGTAAGACCTGTCTTTATTTGCAAAATAAGTATATTTCACAGTATCTCTGCAATGGTATTTTAGAGTTTTATTTTTTTCATGAAAATTAAATAAAATAAAATAAACAATACAATTTCTGGCACTTCGAAACATGTCAATAAAATGGAAAATACGAAAATAAAAATATGTATATATTTGTATACGTGTGTGTATCATAAACACACACACACACACACACACACAATGGTATCTTAGTGATAAAATACTAAAATATAGTGATACTGTACTAAATATAGACAGTGGTGCTAATATAGCTGAATATATTATGTATTTTTGCCATTTATTTTTTATTTTTAATCATTTTACAATATTTCTTGATATTTTGGTCAATGTACTTGTTGCTCTATTAACAATTTTAAGTCTGTCTAATTAACCAATAAAAAAATAACCAATAAAGCAGTATTGGAAATTAAAACACTCTTTATATGAGTTTAAAAGGTTACTCCACCCCAAAATTAAAATTTTGTCATTAATCACTTACCCCCATGTCGTTCCAAACCCTTTAGAGCTTTGTTTGTCTTCGAAACACAATTTAAGATATTTTGGATGAAAACCAGGAGGCTTGTGACTGTCCCATTGACTGCTAAGTAAATTGACGCAATTAGCATGCACTCTTCTTAGAGCCACACTGATGCGCTGTTTTCGTTCTAAAGAGTATAAATGCACAGAAAACATATCTGTGTGACACAGCTGACACAGAAAGGTGTATACTTGGCAGTCATTGGGACAGTCACAAGCCTCCCGGTTTTCATCCTAAATATCTAAAATTAGCTTTCGAAGACAAACTAAGCTTTTACACATTTGGAACGACATGGGGCTAAGCGATAACAAAATTTCATTTTTGGGGAGGAGAACTCTTTAATCTTAAGTCTGAGGGCTAATTAAATCTGGAATGTTAATTAATTAATTAATTAGTTTGTTTTTTGGAACATTGAGTAGTGCATTTTGCATAACGCAAACCTTTTTATGAGATAAAACATTACTGGTTTGGCTGTTTGGAAAGCAGCAGATCCTCTTTTCATAAACAGCCATCAATACATTTGTGCAAATTTTATTCGAACAGAAGCAGGCATCTGATTGGCTGATAATCATGATCGAAACCGTTTTTTTTCCTGCCATGAAGCATATTCACAGACACAGCTAACACAAATAAAGCTTCAGAGTTTCCTGCGGATGTGCAAAGCAGATGTGCTGGAAGAAATAATTGGCAAGCTCAAGATTAAAAGAGTGGTGCCCGGTTACTATCGCTTCTGCTTTCCTAACGCACACACAGCGGTCGACTCTGCCGTTACCACTGACTTTATTAACACTAATGATGAGCCCAGAAACAATTGGCATTTTTGTATATGCCATTAAAAATGACAGGTAGTAACTGAGTCCCAACTCTGTGAATATATCCCCTATTGCAGTTCATTTATACCACTTGTTGACTTGAAAATGCAAGATTTAGAACTGCACATACATAATATTTCATACATATTGCAATGCAAATCAACTTCAATCCCTCGGATTTTGAACATGGTTCAAATCTGTCAGGTTGGATGTCCACTATGGGCAACATTTTCACCTTTTGTGATTAGGGTAATTATTATATTCAATGTTTTCTGATGCAAATGTTGTGCAACCCTGAGTGCAAGAAGGAAGAACGTAATATTTGGACTAGTTTCACTCGCTTTAGGTTTGAAAGTTTTAGTTTCGTCTTTTGCCTTGAGATGCTCATAAGATTTTCTGTTTGCTGTTTGCACTGTGTGCTTTATTATAATTAGGACAGACATGATCAAAACAGTGTTTTAACAGATACATCTAACATACTGTCGGCATAATCAGCTTTTGATATTCTAATACAGCACAAACAATTTTGTTTTACAACAAGTATGACATAACATAAAGACAGAACAAAACAAATTGTTGTGAGAATGCGGATATGAAACTTAATTTTAATAATTAAAAATATTCATTTATTCTATTTAAATGAATGTATGTATATAAATAATTTCTAATAAATATAAATATGCAGTATTAATGCAAATACTTATTAATAATGACTTTATATAAATATGAGTAATCTAAATAAAAGGTAATAATTGAAAAGATAAATTAATGCAAATAAATAAATTTAAAGAATTCAAAGATCAATACATTATTTATTTTTTTTTCACTAAAGCAATTTAACAGTAGTTTAGTAATGATTAATACTAAGAGATTAAGAAATAAAAACTAATTTTAAGTCAAATGAATGATTAATATATAAATAATTATTATGATTAAATAAATATAGGATTTTGTGTTATTGAAGAAACATAAAATTGGGTGAACTAAAAATGAACCCTGTTTTCTTGCACAGTTCTCCTGACCCATTAACACAGGTGACTCTTGAGAAAATAGGGATGCTTGAGGCGTGGGGGGCGTAGATGTGGCGGGGCAGGAGTTTGGGGGTCTTGGGTTTCAGTTGCTTTACCACCCTGTACCAGTACTTTTTTTTTTTTACTTGCTTTTTCTGTTTCTGTCTTTATGCCATAACTCTCTTTCTCCTTCCTCTTTCTCTCTCCCTTTTGATCTTTTGATAGATATTCGACTTGATGGATGCCAAAGCACGGCAAGATTGCATCAAAGAAATAGATCTCCTGAAGGTAAGAAACCAGAGAAAAGAGAGACCGACACCATGTGCCGCTATTAGGATCTCTAAAGGTGCCTCTGCCGAGACCCGATACCAGAGAAACGGAGAGAGAGAGAGATTCAGAAACCAAAAACAATTGATCTGGATTAGACCTTCAGCTCTTTCTATCTCTCTCTCCCTCTTCCTCGTTCTCCTCTTTCTTTCTGTTAGGCGAGTACAGTCCTCTTTGTGTCGTTCCTTCAGGCCAAGATTGACTTTTTTTATTTATTTATTTCTCTTCCTCTTTGCAGTGCCACAAAATAAATTTTTCGTGTTTTAAATATTAATTAATTTATTTATATCCAGAGCGTGTCTTGCCAGCATTGTATTTAGCCACAAAGCCATAAATATGATAAATGGCTTTATGGTTTTGTGTGCTAAGTAATTACACTATGTTTTCTTTATCAAAATAATATATGTGTGTGTGTGTTTACGTATTTATTTATGTTGAGGATGACTGTAACACTGCAACATAAAAGAAGTTTAGCACTTTTTATCCATGACTCTTCTGATGTTTTTTAACATGTTTTTTCTTTTTTTTTTTAATAAATCGTTTGGAGTTCATCAAACCTTAAACAGGCTGCGGCTTGCGGTAGCACAAGGACTAACGAAAGTTAATGACAACACCAATAAGAGCTGACGTCTAGCTGATCTGAGGTGTCTGGATCCTCTCTCTGCTCTGTTGTGTCTTTGTATCGGTTGTCGGATAAATCTTCCTTGAACACACACGCACAAACGCACACACACACGCGCTTCTCTCTGTGTTGTCATGTTAATTGCTTCGGCTCCGATCGCATCCATTGCAGAGCCAGTTCGCGTTCCTCCTTCGTCTGTAATAATTAACAAGATAATTGCTATTTTTTTCATATCCGTGTTCTTTTGTATATACTGGAATAATCTGACATTGTGACAAAGTTCGGATCAGCTCCAAAAAGGATTTATCTTTGCCCACATGCTGTAATATCATTGATTTTCGAATGGTTTTTGTGGAAACCGACAGTACAGCGACCCGCCGACCTCCAGATTCTTTATGAGAACATAAAGTAGAAAGAAGCAAGGTAGCACTTTCAAGCCCCCTGAGATACCTTTAGCTCCCACGGGAGAAAGCGGAGGTGGCGGGTGAAGAGGTCACGTTGCTGGCGGGGTGACGGAGGTCGCGTCACGCTCCTTAACGACACTTTGCCAACCGAATGCACCGGGGTCAAAGGCTGCAGCAACGCTGGTTCCTCCTCCTCTTCCTGTCTCTCACTCGCCCTCTTTTTTTATTTTTTGTCTCCTTTACACAATCATTTCTACTCCAGCGCTAATGAATTCAGTCGTTATAACCAGCTCACCTCAAGCCGCTAACAAGCCGATTGCGTGGAACACAGACTCGTGCCTTCTACCTCAGTGGACAAAGCCGGAGAAAAACACGAAAGAGGCGCAAATCAAAATAATGAGCGAGAGCTGCCCCTCCTCGACGTGTCTGTCTATTTGTTTTTCCGTCACTTTGAAACCCCTCCCGCTTTCCTTCGTAAACAAAATTGAGCTGTTATGCGGAAATGTTTAGCTCTCGACAGAAATCGCAAAACATTTCGTAACCGCCTTCCTGTAGCAACGGGATTGCGAAATCGCTAGCGTGGGCCCACAAGTGTGGCTTTTCATAATATAATTATCACTTTAATCGGCCTCGTCGTAAACAGAGGGTGTGCTTAATATTGTTCCCAGTGGAAAACAAGGGCAAAATTACAGCGTTTAACGTGATTAAAGTCAACATCATGTCGCGTTACATGTCCGCCACATTGGATGTGCCAGCTAAGGGGAAGCAAGAATGGGGCTGACACCGCCGGCTGCACTCGCTGCAGCTGTGTGGTCCAAAAATACATCTAACGAAAGTCACAGGATGGCGACAGAGGCGTGCATGTCCTCCCCTATATCAGCGCGGGGCATGAACATTTCTTTAATAACCCCCTCTGCTGTGTCACAGCGCGTAGCGGGGTCCCGACACCCTCCCGCTTGCGAGTTTTTTTTTTTTTTTTTTGTGTCTCTCTCGCTTTTCATTGATACACTTGTTTTCTTTTATTTTGCGACCCACCCCCCACCCCTCCAGTCGACTTCAGCGCAAGAAGAGATCGCGACTCATTGACCAACCAACAGGAAACAAGGAAAAGCTGAAGGCTTGGGCTGGGGGGATCGTGCCGTGCTGCCATGCGCTGCTGCTGCCTGGCCTACAATGTTAACATCAGCTGGAAAATTCAATGTGTTTGTTTTCTTCTGTTTATTAGGGGTGTTTGCCAAGACAGGCATCACTTTTGCTATTGCTCATATTTAAGGGATGCAAACAAACCCATTGCCCTTAGTATTCAAGTTCATCTCACACTGTTTGTGCTACAAAGCCTTATTCAGGGCCTTTTGACTTTAGACCACCCAGAAGACCATTTAGCAATAGCTTAGCCAAATTTCTGCTAATTCAAATTTTCTGAAAGTAACTGGATAATAACTTAAATCTGAATGTGTGAATTAGACACATTTACAATACTTAATTAAATATTAATATGGAGGTCAAATACTGTTTTAAATTGCCCCCCCCCCTCCCTGTTCAAACTAAACTAAGCTTTCTGTTTAAACTAAATTGCAGTTTTATTTGTTTTTATGAGCCAAAAATCAATATCACACATTTTTCCCTGATTTACTAACTAAAGTTTGAAGGGACCAGACGATAATGTCATGTTTACCTTCATACAAGCATCTGCTTTGGTTTCTACCTCTATCTTATTTGCAGGCTTTCCTGACCCACAGAGTCTTGTTAATATTTAAACAGTCACTGACATTCTGTCTTTTCCCTCTGTCCCTCTCCTTCACAGCAATTGAACCACCCCAACGTAATTAAATACCACGCGTCATTCATTGAAGAGAATGAGCTAAATATAGTACTGGAACTCGCAGACGCCGGGGACCTCTCACAAATGATAAAGGTAAGGACACATGCCGATTTGTCAGCAGTTTCCTTTTTCCTCCCTCGGAGTATTCCCACCGTACCGGCTGCTAGACGACCGAAAGAAGCTAAAATGATCTACATCCCGACCACGTTTTTGGGATAGCCTTTGGTTTGGTTACAACAATCGTATTGTTGATTAGAATCATGCCTCGTTCGATTCACTCAGCCGTCCCGTTTCCTCCTGACAACCCTCTCGCATCTACAACCTGATGCTCCACATTTAATGGTCTGCATGTAAAACCCCTCGCCGCCAAATCTCCACCCGCATAAATCAATCCCAGCGCAAACAAAGCGTTTGCAGAAGGATAAATGAGGAACAGGACGGATTAGTACGACGACGCCTTCGAAACGTGCATCATAACGCTCGCTTGCGCAAATATCCCGACTTCGGTCTGCTCCAGCGCGCCGCTGGATTTCTCAGCCCTTCTGCTCCACAGCGCTTTAATTAGCTTTATTTTGTTTTATTAAACAATGTCACTGCAAAGGTGTATACAGCGGCTAATCCCCTCAGCATTGTACAACCGAACATTGAGCCATATGTAAAACAGAAACTGCATAAATTTGACCTTTTTTTTTTTTTTTTTTAAGTTCTTTTTGATTTTTTTTTGAGTCTCAGCCCCCTCCCCAATTCTCTCTGTCCATCTCGGAATTCAAATGAAATCAAATGGCCCCTTCATTTGCATGCACTTACAGAATATTGCATGTGCCGTGTTTGCTTTTTAAAGGCACAGAGGGGGCTGCCGCTCTCCCTCATTGACATCAAACAGCCCTCTGATATGCAAATAGAAAGGCAGGGGAAGAATAGATCCACCGGCTTTGTTTGGATGTGGGCCAAGGTTTTCTGGGGCTCGAGACCGCACGCTCGCCGCTGTTCAGTGAAGAGGTACGGGTGGGGATGAGGCTCAAAACGGCCCGAGTGAGTGTTCGTACAATGAAGTATTACGTCGCGCTAAAATAACCTGTTTTGTTTCGTTAATCAATTCCCGACCCCTTTTAGCTGCCTCCACAAGAAGGTTTACTTCATCGCCAGTGGATTAATTATTGAGGCTGCATGTGAAAAGGTCATAATTACCGAGTCGTTTTGGCTAAGCAAGCTTCATTCTGTCTTAATTAATAGCGTAACGTCATATTAGTTGCTGCTTTGAAGCGAGGTCGTGCACTCGTGGACCTCTAAAGCAAGCGCTCTGGACAACACTGTGCTAAAAGCTCTGAATCGCTGCAGAATTTTAAAAAGGATCATTTAATGCTGTATCACACTCAGCGTTTTAGGAGAATAATAGATAGCATCCAGAATTGTCAGCAATGCTATAACATCTGTTTGATTAGAACAAACGGTGCGCTTTGATCTCAAATTGGTGAAATGTAATACCAAACGCACTTGAAATTTGTGTTTGAGAGATTAAATCATGTTTATGGCCTATAAAGCATGCCAAGAGGTGATTGGTCCATGCAAATATGCGTTTTAAGAAAAATCAAACTGTGTTCGGAATAAGTTAACGTGCCAAAATAGTCAAGGTGATTTTTTTTTTTTTTTTTAATCTTTAAATGCTACTTTTACAGCAGTCACGGAAAATAATTATGTAATTACAAAAAAAACCAAAAACGTTGCATTGGATATTGCATCTGATTCGTGAGTGAACGGATAGTTTTCCCATAACGTCACACTCTAATAGGAACGCCCAAATAACACTGTCCCCAGTTATTTTCACATAGTTTGCAAGTAGTAATGTTGTGAAATGTAGATATTAAAAGGTGAAATTCAGTAAAGACCTTATTGATGATGTATATTTTGTACAGGCAAGCAGATGAAGCCAGAATATAAACGCAGCGTGCCAAGTTTCACGTTAAGTGGTTTCCCAAAGAAAATCGTTATCTGAACCATTAAACAGATTGCGTTTATATACCTGCATCATCTGCTTTTCTATGTGAACTGCACATCATATATATAGAGATTGTAATATACTATTTTAAATATATTAAGGCACTTTAGGTGTTTTTACAATGTCTTGTGCTGTTTAATGATTGAAATATTGCCACGGGTGCTTAATATGGATTGAAAATGGTCAAAAGTTACATCCTGCCCCCCCACTCTTTCTCACAATTAGGATAGATTTGACAGAAAGCTATCACAATTACAGGCAAAAATAAATCTTAAAAATACAAAACAAATTCAACAATTGATTCGTTAGGGAACTGTTCTGATAATGGATTCACATGAAACTAGATTGAAGTCACATTATCAGTGTTAAAAAGAAAAGTATATTTTACGTAGTTTTAGTACATTTAAGCACATATACACAATGCTGTCTTTTTTCAAAATTGAGGCTTTTATTCAGCAAGAAGTGACAGTAAAGACGTGTGTAATGTTCATAAAAAAAAGAGAATTTATGCTGTTCTTTTAAACTTCCTGTCCTGAAAAAAAAGTGATGTCCACAAAAATATAAAACAGCGCAGCTGTAATATAAATGTTTCATCAGCATATTAGAATGATTTCTGAAGGTTTATGTGACTCATGTGAAGACTAGACACTTGCATCACAGGAATAAATTATTATATATTAATATATATATATATATATATATATATATATATATTATTATACTTTTTTAATTTAAATTATATTTCATGATATTACCGTATTGTAGTTTTGATCTAATAAATGCAGAAACATGAACAATATATAAAAAAAATCTTACTAACCTTTGAACAGTACAAAAAGTTTGACGAAACATTAATAATGCAGTAGATGGATAAATAGTTGACCACGTATTTTGAAGTAACACCTAAAGGTTTAAATGTAAAGTATGATGTTTAACATCAAAATAAAATCACAAATATCAGCCAGTAGCTAATATGTTAAAATACATATGCATCTGTAATGTAAAGATTTTGTTGGCATTTTCTAATTGCATTCTGTCAGATTGGTGGAGACGTTTCTCAGTGCTTGTATGCTGTAATCTTCCTAAGCATGTGTGCATCTTGAAAGTCTCCCCAAATGTTTGTTTCCCCATGAGGCTCCTGCTGTACTCACAAACTTCAGATGTTTTCCATTGCAGTTGCTTCAAATGAAAAGGGAAGGAAAGTTTATTGAGGGGTTTCAATCTGGAGCCTGCATCGGATTATAGTCGAACCCAGAGCCCTTCACGTTCATGGTCATCCTGTTGTGATCTTTTTAGAGCAGCGGGGGTTCAGCTTTTGAGACCGTTTATGTCTTAAGACTTAAAAACTGTGTTGTGCCTCAAATAGTTATTCAGTAGGTTGAGCAGTTTGACTGCTAAAACATTTGGAATAAAACGTTGATGTTACAGGTTAACGAAGATTGTATGCGTCTATGCTGCCATCACAGCATATTTATTTATTTATTTGTTTATTGCCTGCAGCATTTCAAGAAACAAAGACGGCTGATTCCTGAGAAGACGGTATGGAAGTACTTTGTTCAGCTGTGTAGCGCACTGGAGCACATGCACTCCCGCCGCGTCATGCACAGAGGTACACACACACAGTCTTGTGACATGTACATGTAGAAACAGACTGTCAAGGGGACATATTCTACACTTCTATTACATATTCAATTTAAAATAAAAGGAATATATCACCTATAAGAGTTTTCTCTTTCTTCATTGGAACATATTTAGAGAAATGTAACATTACATCACTTGCTCATCAGTGGATGGGTGCCATCAGAATAAGAGTCTAAACAGTAATTCACAAGTAATCCACACAAGTTTAGTTAATCAGTTAACCTTTAGTGAAGCAAAAAGCTCCATATTTGTAAGAAACATCTTCATAATTAAGGTGTTGGTCACTTCTGGCCAAAAATACAAATCAAAATATAAGTCTGTTATCCATTACAATGCTATCCCCAGTGAAAAAGTCCATACCCTGTTGTCCTCTCACATCAAAGTCAACCGACAAACTGCTTTAGACCCATTTGGACCATTTTTACTTGGAAATGGTGCTCATTCTATGCATATTTGTCTCCCGATTCAGACAAAATGACTTTTCCTGGAGAAAGCAATATTATGAATAGATTACTTTTATATTTTAGCCAAAAGCAATGATTTAAAGTTAAAAACAATTTAATGCCTTTCGCTTCTCAAGTCATGTGGATTACTTGTAGATTATGGTGATGTTTAAATCTGCTGTTTGGACTCATTCTGACGGCACCCATTCACTGCAAGGATCTAAATGCAACTAAATCTTATCCATTGAAGAAATAAATTCATTTCCATATTTGATGGGCTGAAGGTAGTTTCTATAGTAATAGTGTAGTGTAGTATAAAGCACAAAATCTACATTACCAACTGAAATATGTTTGGAGAAATCCTAACCATCGTGCAAAATATCCCAATATTACTAATAAAATGATTTAAATGTATCCCCCCCCCAAAAAAAATGAATAAATAATGCTTAACAGAAGACAGTTAATAGATGGATTAATAAAATTGGCATGTATTTCAAATTTCATTTATAATTTAGAAAGAAAATTTTGAATAAAAAAAAAATGTTCATCTAGTTATGGCTTAATCTCTACTAATCTAATGTTTTATTTAATTAATAACTGATCTGCCAGATTTCTTAAAAGTATTTCCATAATATGCAACCTGGCATACAGAAACAACCAGAAAAAGTGCAGCCGTTAAAAAAAATGACTAATGTTGGATGACTAATCAACCATCTTGACCTATCCCTAATTGGGCCATCATTGACCCCCCCACTGCATCATCTTTGTGCTGTATTGCATGCTACGAAGAAAAAAAAAAAAAAAAAACTCGTTCCACTTCTCATCTGCTTCTCATCAGCTCTGAGACGAGACTCTAAGGTCTTTGCTATGCACAAGCTTGACCAGACACACAGCAGAGCGCATTGCATCATCCTCTTGCCATTTGAAAACAAGTAAGATGACGCAACTGTCCATGGCGACCCGAGACAGTCTTCCCCAGTTCCCATGTATTTATGCAACTCTTGTCGAAGTATTGTAACATACAACACCTGTGCCTCTGAGTCTGTGTGTTAGCAGTACAGCAGGCCACAGCTTTACATTCAGATCATTTCCCTTGTTGATTGTAAACTCTCGGGGGCAGTCAGTTCAGATCTTGTTCTGGCATATATGTATATGTTACTGTTGGAAATGTCTGACATCAAACATAAGCACGTGCTTCCAAAACCGTTTTGTCTTGGCTCAAATGACTTTCAAGATGATGCGTAATACCTTGCTAATGGTAACCTTTCCGTTAACCTTTCCTAACATTTATATAGGCCATTTTTTGTTAGATTTTTGAATTTGCATTAAATGCTTCCTCTGTTTGACGTGTAATTCTGTCCCATCTGATCAACAGGTTCTCAAAGAAATCTGCCAAGATTCACAGTTGTATATTTGCCACTGAAAATTGTACAACTATTGATCTCGTACATACTTTTTGAATACATTTTTTTTGCACATGCTGATTTTTGCTGACTAACATAGATGTGTTTTTGCTGAAATGGCGAAAAAGGCTCCCTAAAACTTTATATCTAAGGACCTATTAACAAAAAAGATAAGAACAAAAAAGTCATAGCATAGATTTATATTTTAGAAATGTTTTATATTTGGTAAAAAAAAAAAAATGTTTTTTTTTTTACTTGTTATTCATCAAAGAATCCTGAGTAGAAGAAGAAAAAATCACAGGCTCCAAAAAATATATTTGGCTGCTCGACTGTTTCCAACATTGAGATTTCTAGTAATAAATCAGCAGATTAGAATGATTTCTGAAAGGACCGTGTGACACTGAAGACTGGAGTAATGATGCTTTGTATCACAGGAATAAATTACATTTTAAAATATATTCACACAGA
>JAUCMS010000049.1:11609250-11628934 GCA_032357445.1 Enteromius radiatus | reverse complement strand
ACAAATGTTTTATGCCTTAAATTATACATACACAAAATTTTAAGCAGGGAAAAAAATATAAGGCTATTGTAAGAATAATAATAATTAAATAATAATGCACTAGTGTAAAGGTAGCATAACAGATGTGTAAAGTGAAAACTATTTGAACTTTATTAAAACTAATTTGTACTAATTCATTGTGTTGGATATATTTTGTTCCATACAGTGGTTCAGGAAATTATGTTTTGAGTCTGTATAAATATCAACAAGCTGAATTTGTTTTTTTTTTTTTTGAGATAATGTTCTTTTGTTAAAACTAATTTCTTAAAATTTGGTATCGAAAAAGGTATCGTTAAGGAACCGGTATCGAACTCAAGGTATCAGAATCTTTATCGAAATTTGTATTATATTGGGGAAAAAAACGAACCTGAAAACTATAATAGTTTAATTGTAAAAATATTATTTAACCCCAATAAATAAACCAGAAAGCTATTTTATTGGTTAAATCAGGTAGAAATTGCTCTTTATAGTAAGAACTATATGAAAATGTTTATAGAAACCACCAACATGATGACATGATTTTTACAACTTAATAAATTGTCTGCAGCGATAGCCTCACAGGCAGTGCGCCGACATAAGTGCCATTGCTTTTCAGGCGCCCCTTGATAGATAGATAGATGTCAACTCATTTATCTATATTAAAATAAAAGCAAAACTTAAAAAAAGATTAAAAATCACAGCAGCTGGATTTACCATTTACATTGTGATCGGCTGCATCAGCTTGATTTGGTGTTACACAATGCGACCATTTTAATTCATAATGCGAGTTTGCGTTGCATTCTCAGTGCTACCACAAGGGGCGCTGTGTTAGCGCAAAACTGTCTATTGCAGCCTTTCAAAACTATACCCTTTTGTAACATATCAATGAAAAAAAAATTTTAATGGCTGAGATATTTGAACTCTGTCCTCCCCCTGAATCTTGGTATTTTATTTTATTTTATTTTTAAAAAATGTGTGTCTGGATTTGCATAGAGAAAGAAAAAGGCTCTTTAGAAATATATTAAAAATATAGTTTGGCCTAAGAGGTACACCCATTAGAAAGGTGTTGTAGCAAGCTAGGGCGGTCAGGTTGTATACAAGTAGGTACTAGAAAAGAGTCTGTTTTTGTCTTCCTATCTGGGTGGCCATATGTGTTTGTCTTTTTTAGTTGTTTTTCATTCCTGTTGTGATATTGTGAGCATCTGTCTAAGTGTGTGTGTTTCTGAGCAGGTGTGGCTGTTTTTACATGTCTGGTGTGTATTTGTGTCAGTGCACTTATGTGTTGGTGGTTGAGATTCTGTTTAAGTATGTTCCTCTGAGCTTTGGTGTCTGTGTGTGCGTGCCCCCCCCCCCTTCTTTTGTGTGAGTGTGTAAACGCGTGTGTCTTTCGCCACCGTGCACCGGTAGCCGAAGCCCCGCAGACAGACAGCAGGCCAGCGTGGTGCGGGGTGGACTCCTCTGGAATACCAATGAGCGGAGCTGCTGGGCTCCGGGGGTCAGGGAGCAAGTCAATCATCTTGCCCATCGCCTGGGCGCCCCGAATCAAATTAGCCTGAAAAATTCAGGGGCCGGGAGCACGGGGCGAGCAGCTGTCAGGGCCAAGAGCGCCCAGGCACTAATGAACCAGATGAATAGTGCAAAAACTCCAAAATAAAAACAGGACAGTTGACATTTTTCATCTGTCAGAAGCAGAAGATGCATGAAAATATGGTGGTCCTTGTTTAACCCTTTGCTGGCTACAGCTGCTACTCGCCCCTGACCCCCCTCTGCGGCCACACTTCCACAGGTACGCACACCGCATGTAAACAGTCGAAGCCGATGCTGCATTTTCGTTCTATGGTACTGCACTTCGCAATTATCCAGAGTAACTAAACGCAAGAGCGGCGGCACGCTGCTGAGGCAGATGTTGCTATGAAATTACTCTATAGGTATATCACTTACTGTATATGAGAGGGGAAAAAAACTGTAGCCTTTTGTTGTCAAGATTTGTTTTTTTTTTTTGTTTTTTTTCTTCAAAGGCAGTCTGGCCAAAACACACTTATTCACGGAGCCCATTACTGTCACACACACACACAGACACATTCCCATGCCTGTAACTGATGGAGGAACAAGCTAATCAAACCCAGCATTTATGTGCAGAAATCACCTGTCAACTTTTTTTAAACCACTTTTTCCAAAACAAAGGAAAAGTTGACGCATTAGCAGTAGACACTTTTCACGTTTAGTAAATCAAAGCAGCTTGAATAGCACTTGTTTATATTGTGAACGATTGTTTCACTTTGCTAGCTGGACTTGATGCGCCAAAATTTATCGGAACACAATTCATAATGCATGTTTGTCTTGCATTGTATGTGTCTTCTACAAGCAGTTTTCTCCTTTCTACTTTTTTGTTGACTATAAGGCATTAACAATAATTTTTAATTGCTTAGATATTTGAATTAAATCAAATGTAAAGCCATGTCCCATTCACATTTTCTGGTCTTAAATATATTTTTCCCCCCTGGTTTATTTAACCAAGTACAAATAATTTAGTATTAAGCATTTTATATTATATATTATATTTATATATATCTCAAAACAGTAACAATTAAAACAATATATTTTATGTGTGAACTTATGTCTAGCTATTCTTTTTAATAGTTAATTTCTAACTATTTTTAAGTTGCGTTATATGTGGCGCCAGAACGTGATGCTCTAGCCAGCAGGTGGCAGTAATGCACCTAGAAGCTGTATCCCAAACAACATTAAAATAGAAAGTAGGAACTCGGCGCTCAATCTGTTATTTACATTACTATTTTTGTTACGAAAACCATTGATCTGCTTCAGAGTACATGTGATAACCCCCCGAAGGTGTTTATGTTATTTTTACGTTGCAGTACTTGCAGATATATCCGATTTATGACGCTTCAAAATAATGGGCACTATTCACCCGCATTACCGAGCTTGGAAGAGCTATACGTTTTTATTTATTTAAATCTCAGAATGTGTTTGTCTGAAAAAAGAAAGTCATATCCACCTAGGATGGCTTCGGGGTGAGTAAAATATGGGGTAATTTCCATTTTTTGGGTGAACTGTTCCTTTAAAATTAGGCAGCAATTGGATCTAAAACTTTAGATCCAAGATGACCTAACTAATTTTCATTTGTTATTCATCTCTTTGCTTTAGCAACGCCGTTCCTCGTTTTACTGAACATCTGTTGAAATGTCACTGTCCTTTTTTGCTTTCTTGGGACAAGGACCCTACAAGAAAGAAACGCAACACCACACAGGCTAACCAAACTCTTTCTCAAATACAGGTCTGACCTTAAAAACAGAAGTGACTTTAGTTAAAGAATTAGATTTTCGTTTGTATGTCACTTAAGTGTATTTTTCCTGCGGTGTGAATGAAGGCTTTGACGCTTAGGTTTGGCCTATTTGGACTTCCCCTAACAATACCCCAGCACAAGTTTGATGAGTTTTGCTCTGGCACATTTAGATCACATACAAAGAAGTATTGGTTGCTGTAATGTTATAGAAACATCCCAGTCCTCCCAGTTCCAGCACTGCCAGTGATTAGAGAGGGACTCCCCCCTTCCTTCCTCCACCCCTCCCGTTCCTGTTCCGTGCGGAGCTGCGATGAATCCGGCTCTGCTCCATGAGTTCTGCCACTCTGCGCTCCTTTCCTCCGCTCCTCCTCTGACAGCCCAGACCGTCGTTTCTCCTCGCTCGATCACCCCCCACCCCCTCACCCCCACTCCCGTTAACTCGCTCGCCGTTTCCTCTCTGTCCTTCTATGTCAATTTAATTGAGTTCTCGTCCAGTGTGCGTTTGCGGTGTAGTGGTTTCGTTAGAGTACTGTGTGGCTTGCATGCTTGGCATCTGGAAAGCTTTTTTTTTTCTGAATGTCCTCATCCACAGTCAGTGGATTTGCTTGGGGCTGTTTTTGCCAGTCTGCTTTTGCAGTATCATAATCTCATAACGTCATCAAAGCATCGCCTTCCTGGCTGAGCGGGATTGCACAGCTCTAGGCTACCAGGATGCACTGCATGTCTTCAGTACCACCGTGATTTATGTCCTGGAGTTATGACGTCGACAGTGTTGTTCATCTCTTTGTGGCTTTTTTCACAAAACATACTGAAAAGCTGAAATGTCACAATGTTTTTTTTTTTTTTAAGGCTTTATTGAGGCAGGACATCTGTAATTTTCCTTCGTAAGTGTTTCAGACCAGATATAGAATGCTAATTGGACATGAGTTGGCAAATGTGTCCAAGCTGATATGTCCAGATTTATTATGGCAAACTTACAGTTCATGCACATTTCTAAAGTATTGGTTCTATTGGAGAAACTTGCCATCTATGGTTAGTGGTAAAGCACATCATAGTTACTTGTGCTGGTCCAAACCTTTGCAGAACACAGAAGATATTTTATAGCATCTCAGTGTTATTTGTCCAAACCATAAGTCAATAGGGTCTGATGGGGTTGTTTCCATATATGTGAACAAAATAGCAATGATCTACCAAAATTGTGGCAATTGAAAATATTGCATTCGGAAAATGGTTTACCAAAACAGTGAAGTTTAAGTATCTCGTCTCCAATTATGTCTGAATGTTCCAACCTGCGTTGAAAGTCAGTGGGGTCCAAATCAGCAACTTTGTACCCCATTGACTTCTATTGTATGTGCAAAAAACACTGAGATGTTTTCCAAAAGTCAGGTCTAAAGTGTGAAAAAAGGAATTTGCAGCCAAAAAGTTTAATTAGCTTGTCTATGCTGACATATTTTGACTGTCCACACAAAATAGACCAGATGCAACGGGTAAAAATGAGCAGTGTGGACTCACTTCACTTTGATTAAACACATGATGCTTGAGTAGCAATTTATCTTTTTTTTTCAAATAAAATATAGAGAAGTGGCTCATTGCCAAAGAAATGCACTAAGGCTTGTTTAATTTATCACCTGAGAACATGACAACCCAAACAGTATAGTTTCAACGTTTCGGTAAAATACGTTTTTGGGGTGTCGCTACAAAACACTATTCAAAATATCTTCGTTTCTGTTCTGCACAGTACTAAATGTTGTAGAGATTTGAAATGACACGATGGTGTGTAAATCATTTTATAGTTTATTTTTTCTCCTTTTAACAATTCAAAATACAACTTTGAATCAAAACAGTAATTGTGCGTTTAAAGATGAATCAGTGAAATGTTTAAAAGTAGTACATTTGTCTCCACACCTTTAGTGTTGAATTCGATCTTAATACTACAATACACTAAACTGCCTATAGATGGGCTAATGAATTTATTACATTATGAAAAATGTTTATCGTGCTTAATATAATTAATGCAGCGTGCCTGGTCTCGAGAGTGACATGATACATGCTCTATAGACTTGACTCTTAGCTTTTTGACGTCTTGAGCAAACAGATGGCAGTTGTCTGCTCCCGTCTGTGACATGGGACACCGTAGTCTCTTCCACAGACAGTCAGCCTCTGCTTGATGAAGATTTATTGTGTTTTGCAGGATTGTATTTGAAAGACATGGGTACTTACTCAACCTCCAGGTGTGAACTCTGAAGTCATTTATTGGCACAGCCATGGAAAAAAAAACTGTACAAATTGTAAATGCATTTTCACTTTGAAATTGCAAACTTGAGGAATGAATAAATTGAATTGAAATTATCGTATGATTGTTGCCAGATTTTTTCATAAGAACTTGTAACCCATTTATTAACATAAGACGTCTATAACCAAACATCCTTCTCTCTAAAAGTGCCTTTTACTTTGATTTTCCCTTCACATAGATGGCCGCCTTGCAGAGTCCATTCTACGGGGACAAAATGAACCTCTACTCGCTGTGTAAAAAGATTGAGCAGTGTGACTATCCACCACTACCGTCTGACCATTACTCTGAAGAGGTATGTTTCAAGACCAAGTGTTTTCTCACTCCTTGGTATTTCATTCTTCAGAAGTTGCTGTCATATCAACATTGTACAGGGAATTTTCACTGACAAAATCTAGATATTTCAATAAGAATCCACACAAACAGGAAAGTCAGCAAGTTCAAGTTCTCCCAGATTTGCCAAATTTACCAAAATGTGACCTGGACTTGGAGAACTTCACTTCCAGAATAAAATTTCCCAAAAATGTACTCAATGTACCGTGTCGTCCTAGATGTTCACGTCTTTCTTTCTTCAGTAAAAAAGAAATTGAGGTTTTTGAGGAAAGCATTCCAGGTTTTTTCTCCATATAACGGGAGCCAGTGAGTTTCATTTTTAAAGAAAACAACAAATCGTTTGACTAGATAAGACCCTTATTCCTCGGCTGGGATTGTGTAGAGCTCTTTGAAGCTGCATTGAAACTGCAATTTGAAGCCCTCAACCCGTTCATTTCCCTTGCAGTCCACTATATAAAGAAAAATCCTGGAATGTTTTCCTCAAATACATGAACATCTTGAATGACATGGGAGTAAGTAAATTATGAGGAAATTTTAAGTTCTCCTTAAATATTTGTGACTACTTCACATGGAGCCTCTGTTCTGTTGCAAAATATGTCAATCGTATCATTATTCAACTCTCTGTCACTCTTGTGTAGACAAAATATTTTGTCTGTACATTGAAAGTCAATGGGGTCCAAAACAATAACATTGGACCCTATTGACTTTCATTGTATGTACAAAAAACAGTCATTTTTAAAAAATCATAGAGATTTAAAACAAAAAGAAGGTGAGGAAAAATCGAGTTTTAAAATTAGTTAGCAGTGTCTAACTTATACTAGTCCATCAAATAGACCATCGCCAAACCAGCTTGTGAATTTCCAGTACTGCCGATCTCTCCTCGTAACATGCTGTCACTCTCTGATGTCAGCCATCGAAAACCTCCGATAGATCCAAGCACGTCCGACCAAAGCTGCCATTATTATTATTTACAAGCCCGGCACGACTCATCCACCATTCAGCACTTCCTTCAGCTTTCCAGAGCTGCAGGAAGGCCTGCCTCCCTCCCTGTCTACATGTAAACAATGCTCCTGAAGGCGAAAGGCAAAAAAGTGTCAGCCGTTCATCTTTGGTGTGTCATTTACCATCTCCTTGTATCTCACCTGACAGACAGCCCCCCTTAAAACGGGGGGGGAAAAAAAACGCGACCATCGAACCCCCCGCATTTCTCTTGTGCAAAAGCATGAATATTTTACATATCTGCATCCTTACTCGCCCCCACTGCCGCCGCCCCCCATTTCTTCTCCACTAATTCTCTGACTGTCTGCATTTGCATTTCACATGCCGGGCTGATTAGGAGACGCCGCGCCATGCAACAGCAGCCAGGCCCCGGCAAGAGAGGCGGTTGCCATGGCGATCCGACACAGGGGCATCTTCTTTCCTTCCGCCTTTTTTCCCTTTCCCCCCCACTTTTAATGATGCTGCTGCTGCCGCTTGTCTGGGCTCAGTTTATTTCTCAGTGCAGCATCACTACTCTCAATCCCATCCCTGACTTGCGGGGACTCTGTTTATGGGGTTTTTTATGTTTGGAGCGGTGAATTAACAAACATTTGTGGGGATTTGTTATTTAATGGACTTGAAATTAAAATGAACTTAACAGACTTAAAAAATTTAACTTTTGGAAAGCATTACACATGCACACACAGACACATATTTATTTATGGCACAAATATCATCAAGATGACCCCATAAAATGGGAAATAAACCATTTTTCAGAAACCGAGCAAACCTGTCTATTTGTCTACTGTTTAGTGGCTCACTCGTCACTTTTTTATGTGGAGCTCTGTATTATGGATCTATATTATAAATTCTTAACATTTTGTCTTTTTATCCCCCCCCTCTAGCTGAGAAAACTGGTAGACATGTGCATCAACCCCGACCCAGAGAAAAGGCCTGACATCACCTACGTATATGGCATCGCCAAACACATGCACTCCTTGACGATCGCAAACTGAATCTGCTACCCTTCTTCTTGCTTTTACTTTTAAGACCTCCGTCTGGCCCACAAATGTCATTTAAAGCTTGTTTTGCTCCAACGTAATGCAACCTGGCATCTTTCAGTACAAAAAAATACAACATACGGCGCAAACCAAGGCCTTTGGGTTACTAGAACGACGTCAAAAAGACAAAACCAACCATTGGCCTTTACAATACAGCGCTTCTAAGAAGAAAAAGGAAAAATAAGCAGTGTTGTAAACTGGTTTGACTTGATTAGTTGCTCTTTCTGTTGTGGATACCATGCGATGATTGCATGTTTACCTCCATTTGTTGTTGTTGTTTTTTTTTTTTTTTTTTTCCTATCACTAGCATGAAATGCAATTCTGATATGCTTTCGAAAATCCCACAACGTTCTTTCCAAGACACAGTCACGAGAAAAACATCTCTATAAAACAGAATTAAAATTCCCCCTTGCCTTATGAAATTGAGGAACAAAAACATTGATTGCAATACTACTTAAGACTATAAGCCTTAGATCTTTTAAAGTGCCTTAAATAAATCATGACAATGCATTTGCGTTCGCCGGATTTCGTGTAACGCATTCAGGATGAAGTCCATTTCTCAAAGGCAAATCCTTCCCAGTATCCGCTACCTCTACGGCTGATACTTGAACTTTAATAAATGATTAACGCAAAGGCCTCACATGCGATGCAATAACTTATAAATATTCACACATCCTTCACTGTGCCTTTTTCCGTACTTCAGAAAACGTGAAAAAAAAAAAAGTGCCTTTCTTCCTATAAACCAAAACAGAATTGACAATTACATCATTCAATCGGTCTACGACAACCGAGCATCCTGAAAGAGGTACGTTTACAAATGACTTTTCTTCCAATGCAACGTGTGAGTCCATACAATTCCGTCTTGACCACTTCCAGACTGTGCTGCTTTCCAGAATGTGGCTTGTGATCTTTGGCAGACTCGGTCAAATATGAGTTACACAAGCGTATGAAGTTATACTATCCAGACAGCAGCTATAACGCAGCACCTTTTGCAGACAGTATGATTTGCTGTGATTGTACCAAATATAAAATGGTATGTTTTTAGTCAAGAGCATTTTTAGTGTTTACTTTTTTTCTTTTTACTTTATTTTGCGATTAATCACCCTTTTCTTTCGTCTTTTGTTAACACAGTAACAGATTATGCTTGTTGCCTTATCGATAATAGTATGTATTTATCTTGACGAGGCACGCGAGGCCTGTTCCAGCGAGATCTGGATCCTTTACCGCGGTAAAGCACACATGAATCGGACGCTCACTGTCTGCCAGACTGTACTCTCTCTACTTTCGCCCCCAAATCATTTGGGAGGGGAAGGAAAGGCAACTTTTTATTTATTTGTCTTTTTTGACGGTTTATTTGAACATGTTTAACATTCTAGATGCACATTAATTCTTTATATGCTAATTGAAATGAATAAATAAATAAAATTGAAATTACGTAAACTGATTACTCTTGTGTTGTGGTTATTTAAAGCTTGAATGCATATGCTAAATTTGCTAATCTTTTAAAGGGATGCTCCACCCCAAAAGGAAAATTTTGTGAGTAATCACGCGTTCCAAACCCATAAAAATGAGTTCGTCTTCGGAACACAATTTGAAATATTTTGGATGAAAACCGAAAGGCTTAGTTACGTCTGTCAAGGTCTGGAAAAATATGAAAGGCATCGTCAGAATGATTCATCTGCCAACAGTGGTTCAACCGTAATATTATAAACTGACTTTTTTTACAGAAAGAAAACAAAAATATCGACTTAATCCAATGATTTGGCAATGTAACATCGCTGTAGCACCATTTTGGACGCCAACCTGTAAGTGCACATAACGTACGCAGTTCTGTGTTGGATGCAATGGAAAGATACATCTTGTATGTGTATTTACGGTTTGATTTGTACAAACACAGAACTGTGCGCACTAAGTGCGTTTACAGGATGCCAAAATGGCACGACGGTGCTGAATCATTGAATAAAGTCGAAATATTTTTGTTTTTTTTTCTGTACAAAAAGCATTCTCGTCATCTTATAAACGTTATGGTTGAGCCACTGATGGTTCTATATACTACTACTACTAGAAGACAAAGCTTTCACGGGTTTGGTACGACATGGGGTACAGTAAGTGATTAATGACAATCTGGAGTAACGTTTTAACTATAAAATTCCTTATATTGCTGCTTTTGGAGTCGTTTTAATTGCGCATGCCAATCAGTCCCCCAAAGCGTCACCCACTGGCATTTATTTGTATTCTTTTAGCGACTGTCTCCACTTAGTCCTGAGTTTATTAGCTGGCAGCGTGTCGCGCTAGTGCCCCAGGGTCCACGTCCGGCTTATTCCCTCCAGGAAAGGCATCGGCAAGGGGACTATTTCCTCTCATTCTAATGAATTCCTCAAGGAGAGCGGTTCAATTTCATCTCTGGAAATTGCTCCCTTGAAACTGGCAGAATAACGAAAACAAACTTAAGTAAACATCACAATTGATATCAGGCTTTGTTGTAAGCTGCTATCTTTATCCACATTGGTCTAGTGTTGATATTTTTTATTTTTTTTTAAAGGCTTTTGGTGAGATACTTTTGTTGTCTGAGCATTTGGTGTATGTTTTGCTTTTAGAAAACAGATGCAGGTATCCATCTTGTGGCGGTACAGTCTAACTGCACTACACTGACTGGAATAGATCTGAATGGAGGCTTCTTTCTGTGGTACAGCTTTTATATTTATATTTATATTTTATATATTGTTAGACTATAGCCATGGTTAAAGAGATTATATAAGGGAGGTGTACTGCACTATTAAAATGTATGCTACTGTGTGTTTTATTTTTTTTTTAATAAATTAATACTGTTGCTCAGAATCAACAGGACTTTGTGGTTTCACCACAGGATTTGTTAGATTTCAATTTAATTAAATATTAAATTTTACATTTTATTAAAAATGTCAAATCCATTAATGTCAACCCGTTTACCTTTCTGAACTCCACATATTTAAAATGTATATTTTTTCTTGTGATGATGCAATGCAATGTTTAATCACATTTTTTTAATCACAATGTTAAAATGGTACAGTTTTTTTTTTAAATCACTAAAACAACAAGGCCTTTTTATTATAATTATAATTATTATAATTGATCTATGAAAGATCTATAAGAAGTCAGTTTAAATAAAAATAACATTTAATACTCAGTAAGCTGTTTTTTTTTAAATTATTAAATTAATACTTTTCGTGATGCATTAAAAATTGACTGTATATATATATTTATATGTATTTTTTTTCCAAATAAGCATTTTAGAATTATTTCTGAAGCATTATGTGACACTGAAAACAGTCACGAATCAATTTATTTTTAAACAATACAGATTTTATATATTTTTTATATTTTATGTATAACAAAAAAAATATTTTGATCAAACAAATGCAGCATTGTTGAGTCTTTCAACAGAAAATGTAAAACTTTTGAACCTCAGCATGTTTGTTTCTATGTATATGTTATGTATGTGTGTGTATATATGTATATATATATATATATATATATATATATATATATATTCACATGATACATTTACACAGGAAGCACACGTAAACAAAAACTTTTCTTTTGGATGTGATTAACATGTTACTTTTTTTTTTCTTTCTTTTTTAAAATAATTGATTTAGTTCTCATCATTAGCAAATAGTCCTGAAATCGTCCTGACATGCTTCATAACTGGAACCAATTTATGTGGTTTTCCAACGTCCAAGAATTGCATCAGTTAGTCTCCAGAAATTGAGATTTTTGTTAGCCATTCGCAAAACATGCTCCAAAGCAGTGTAGACCTGTTATTGAAGAGTATTCTAGTTGTTACCCACTGATCCGTTTTACACTTTGTCGGCAGACTGCACAGACACTGAGAGATGTCACTACAGAAGCCCAACTGACGTTTTTACCTTTTGCACCAAGGCCAAATATATTCTCTTTCCTTAAGATCCAGGTGCTTGGTTCAGCTCTCTATATCTGTCTGTTGCCAGAGGGACCAGCACTTGTAACGTGTCCCTTCTGCATTGGCAGCAGATTCAGCTGCTGGCAGCATTTTCATAGATTTTTTTTTTTCTGTATTTCGGCAAGAGAAACGTGCCGTTTCTCTTTAGCTCTGGTTCTTGAGGCAAGTTTCGCCTTGTTCTCGATGTTTGAAGTGGCCAGGAAGCTGACGCTTTATTGGCCGATTGCATGGTCAGCAGAGAGTGACAGTTTTTGAGCCAAACTTTGTCCAAGTTTGGAGTTGTGAGTGCAGCTGGGACAACAAATAAGTCATAGTCGGGGCAAAAAAAAAAACCCAAGTAGACAGAATCCGGGTTCCTCACTGTTTGTTTCCCCCTGTGGACACGCATGGAGGAAAATAGCTAGCGCATCTCAGGAATTTTTTTTTTCTCTTTATTGAAAGGATTTGTGCTTTGAAACATGAAATATCAATAGCACGCAGGTTTGAAATAGCTTGTGGCGCATGCTTGGCAACTTTAAACCAATTAGTTTGTGAGGGGAAGAGAATTATCAAGGGATGATCTCCAAACATCCACCATTCAAACCATTGCTCTTTTTTTTTAATTTTATTTGAAAAGTTTTCTCCAAAATGCTATATATGACGATATCTTAGAACTCCGGTTTATAAGTTAAAAGGAACAACAGCGAGTAAACTTTGTTGTCTTATGTACTGTTAATGATTCTGTTGTTACGTTCTGTTCCTCCTTTATTGGGTCATTCTACAAAACGTGTTCTCATACAGTATATGAGCGAATTTTTTTTTTAACCCATCCAACATGCACACACACAGCAGTGAGAAGTGAACAACCACACACGGAGCAGTGGGCAGCCATGGTGTTGAAAGTGCTGTGAATTCACTCCAACCACCCACAATCCCTGCCGGACCTGGGACTCGAACCGGTGACCTTTGGGTTACAAGACCAACTCCCTATTCATTAGGCCACGACTGCCCATATGTATTATGTATGTATGTGTACATATCTGTGTGTATATATATATAAAAATGCGGTTAATAGTTAACAGACTGAAGGACTGTTATTTGTCAAGTCTGTTATCATTTAATTCTAGGCAAACAGGCAAGTCTCTGCTTTTTTGATTCTTTATTCTACATTTTGTTATGTTTTTAGATAATTGCAAACATGTCACAGAGGTGACGTTACGAAGATTTCCAATCTAAAAACATTTGTAACAGAGGTGACATGTTACGAATATTATTTATATATATATATATATATAAATAATATAGTAAACAATTGATAACATAACATGTTGATATTTCTACAAATACACATTTTTAAACTAAGAATGTCAACCCTGTTACTCGAACCCCTTTTAGCTTTTTGAAGCCATTATGCATTAACATCTTACAAACTTTTTTTATTATTAATATTAATTGCATAATAATTAGTCTTTTTTTGTTCAAAATTGTTAAAACAACCATTAAAACGTCAATTTACTAACACTGACCGTAATCTACGAACTAACATTTGTAGGAAAACTACAAAAACATATGACAGTGTTGTTGTCGTCCATGTGCTCTATGTATTACGCATTTTCTTCCTTCCCAGAGGAAGCATGGGGAAATACATGGTCATCTGTGGTGAACCTTAGCAAAGTTAAAAAAAAAAAAAGGCTACCCTCTGAGAAAGACTCATAAAAATTTGAATAGCATCTCCTAGTATTTTTAGCCCATTTTGCCCAACCAAGGAAGCATCTCTAGAACCTTTTGGGGTTTTTCACAAACTAACTATTGGAAACAAATGCTAGGCTGAGGTTTCAAAAGAAATCTGATACAGAGAGTGTCTTTACAGGTGGTTTTTACCCACAGCTGCTTTAAATTCTGAAGCCTTTCCAACCAAAATGTCACATCCCATCCTGTTGCCTCCCTCCATCAAGCTGCGAATGGGAAAAAAAAAGTAAATAGACTTGCTTGAGTAAGCATGAAAAGAGAGAATGTTTGCCATTATTTTCTTTTGGACTCCAATCTGGAGTGTAAAGTAATTAAAATCTATCTCAGTCTGAAAAAATAATTAACAAGTGATAGACAGGGTTCATTGTGTAAGCTGTACGTAAATAGTAATGGTGAAGGTTTATTATGAGATTATTATTTTTTTTTTTATGCAAATATAGTCTTCAATGCATTAACTGATTGTTATTTATTTTGGTTTACAGTATAGTGTTTTTAATTACTAAAGGCATGCTTGTTATTTAATCAGATTGCACTTTATAAAATACAAATTTACATGTATTTGATGTTCATTATACATATCTTTGTTCAAGGCATAGGTTTTGTCTTTTGACTAAAATATGCACTATATTAAGTGTTATTGTAGTATTGTGATGTCACATTTGTTTATTTTTGTTCATTTTACACTTTTTAATGACTGTAGTCTATAACACATTCCTCAATTGTTAGTATGAAAGCGCCTATCAGATGAATACATGTAAATGCATTTCATTTTAGGAGGGGAAAAAAAAGTTCAAATTAAACATAAAATTAAAAAGTTCTTCTAAATCTTACAAATTATCAGGTAAGTTCTCCATAATCAATCACTTTTGTTTGCATTTTTTCCATCACTTTGTTTTCTTTCTTTAAGGACTTTGCATTTATTTGCATTTATGTTGATTTCTGAATTAAGTACAGTCTTGTCTGGAGACGTTTGAACTTCATTCAACAATTACTATGCAGAACTTGTTTCCTTTTCATTTTTACAGCTTGTAATATGAAGAGGTAAGTTTATTGTTTGTGTGTTGCCATGTCATAAACATGTCAGATGTGATAATGTGATATTCTCGTTTCAAATGCTATTACTCTGACATGAGTTCTGCTCCCATTATTTATTGCAGATTGATACAGAAAAAAACTAATTCAATCCAGCGCATTTACTCATGGTCTCATATCCTCCGAAATGGCAAACGCTCCTGGATGCCAACCGCTACGACCGAATCCTTTAGACTGCCTTCGCCCACGCATTAGAGCCCTTTGGACTCGGGCTCCCACCGTTTTCCAGTGCTGTAATGTTGTGCAGGTCCCTAGTAAATCAAAAACGCTACCAGATGCAGGCGTCCTCAGAGCTTTGCCTCCCCAACCTCACTGAATGAAATGCTCTGTTTCGGGGCCTTGATTTACGCGGCGAGCGTGCGACCACAGGCATTCCTGCATAAACCTGTGGCCTCGCTGCACGCCGAAGCAAAAGCCCGCGTCTGCCTCTACGTTCCCACGCTTTCCTCTGTACTGCCTGCCAGCGGAGGCTGTACCGCTGGTCTCCGGTCATTACGAGAAGAAAGACAGGCTGAGATGCAGGGAAGGCTGAACGAAACAACAAAGTGGCATGACCTGCTGCATCTGTAAAAGCACCTCGTTTTTCTCTCCTAAATGACAAGTGCGGCATATCTAGGCATCAGGATGGGGGGCTCATGTCGGACTACTCTTGATGTGGGCTTCTATCAGAGGGAGTGCTTAAAAATGAGGCTTAGCCCCACCTCCATGTGCCAGGGCCAAAAAAAAGTGTGAGGATGCTGGCCTGGAGCTTTGTCGGCGATAAACAAGCAGACAGCATTCATTTTGAGGGAAAACGGCAAGGGAAACAGTTGCGGGAGGATGGAGCTGCCGTTTCCTGACAAACGGCTCGGTGTGTTCTTTTCCCAACTCTCTGCGAGTTTTTTTTTTTTTTTTTTCTTTCTCTCCAAACAACACCTGTCACGCTGTTACTGTAAGGTCCAATTAACACAGTCGTCCTAGCCGCCCTCCTTGCCTCCCCCGCCTCCTCTCTACCTGTTCTTGTCAGCCAGAGCTCAGGCTTTGTCTTAAGACCAGCCCATCAGGAATAAGGATAACAATAATGTGTTGGATCTTCAATGCAATCGGTGATCAGTGAAGAATTTGTGAAGGATCACTGTTTGTGTTGGGTAAAATAACATTGAAAAGGCCATTTCTCTGCATTGTTGTGATTGTAGCTGCTTCCAGCACCACTTTATTTGTTAACAGATTTAAGGGTCCAATCAGTTTTGAAAAATACATTAAAAAAAAGGTTTAAAATGTGCAATTTTAAAATTTGTATTTCAAAACGTTACAAATATACTACTTAAATAACTGCAAACTACTTATTACTTGTCATGTTCATTATAATGTAAAGGCAGTTTAATCACCCTTTACCTTTTTTTATGTTCTTTGTAAAGTACTGTAGGCTACATATACTGTATTGCAAATGTATTAATACATTCTGTAGTAAATAAACTTGTCACCTGTAGTGTATAAACAGAATAATTCTGTTCTGTGTGTGTGTGTGTGTGTGTGTGTGTGTGTGTGTGTGTGAGCATGCTCATGATCTATTCTGTAAACTGTAAGAGTTACAGCAAGTTAATACATTAGATTTCAACTGAAATTTGTATCACTCTTTATGACATTTTGAGGTGTTGAGTGTGAAATGCATGTAATATGCATTTATGCAAATACATGAACATGGAAATTATTCCTTGAATTCATTTAAAGGCCAACATTTGCATACAGAGTCATAATTAACTATTTACAACTTCGGTCCCAATGAGCATACTGAATGTGAATATTTCTCGCAATGGTTCACCAACCCCCCTTCCAATTAAGTATGCCGCATGAAATCTCTTCCACCGCAACAGAGCCTCGGACTCTCCGTGTGTTTGTTTGAAATGATCCAGAGAGTGCAAAGTTTGAGGCGAGGCACCAGAACTGACTCTCAGTGCCTAACCTTTCCGACAATTTCCCCTGTGTGCATGCGAGAACGGGTAAAAAGTTGCCCTGATTAGTTTACAGTTTGCTCAAAAATCAGCATAATAAAGCATTTGAATAGGATGAAGAGATCTAACATCCTCTGCTTGTTTACGATCGCTCGGCAGAGATGCCACGTCGCCTCCTCTCTGACCCTGAGGCACGGAGTCACTTAATGCACTGCGTTTCCATCCTGCGCTCCCATTTCGCCGGCAACCAGCAGCGCAGGAGTTCCCGATGGAGGCCGGATAGAGCGCAGCCCCTCCAGGCAGTCCTGGGGTGCAGTTACCCCCGGCATGCGTCTCTGAATGGTAATGAAGATGGGATGCACCACCATAGATGGAGTTGGAGGAGCAAGGCTACTCACCAAGGACTGACCCGTGGTTCAGAGGACAGGAAACTGGTGCAGTGGGAGAGCCCCTTCTCTCACTGATCAGAGGAACTGCGCCTTGGATGAGACGCTGAAGGGAGCGCTGAAAAAAAAACAACAACAGCTGATTAGATGTTGCTGTCGCCCATGCAGCTAGCTGGAAAGCCTTTTTCTTATTCTGGGGCTTGTTTGTTTCTTGCCCCCTCTAAGCCTTTTGTCATCCTCAGACAGCGACGGATGCAAGTTCTCTGTGGTGTGGGGCTTTGCTCGTAATTAGCTGAAAGTTCTCAGAGACTTGACAGGAAGAAAGTGTGGCAGAAGCTCAGAATGTTCGCTTGTTTATTGTTTCGTTTCTCTTTTTTTTTCGCCCCAAAATCTTTCTCTGAATAAATCAAAAACTCTTTCGCTCCAAGACTTTAAGACTGAATTTGAACTCTTTATTTCATCAGGAGCGTAGAGTTTTATGGTTAGTTACAGTATCAAAAGTGTGTAAACTGTGCAGTCCTTTTCGGTCCAGAAAGCAAACTTTTCACACAAGAAGTTTTGCTGCACAACTCCACACGTTTGATTGTGACGGTATTTTCTGCATTTCACACCGTTTACATTCAAAACAAGGTCAATGGTATAGCACAGGGATATCATTTATAGATTCTGAAGTATCTCTTTATCTGCTTCTTTGGATGTACACAAAGGTCCCAAGCTGATGTGATATGTTCATCTCGTCTCAAGTTTGTTTGGAATTAACAAGTAAAAAAACAAAAAACACAGAGCTTTTTATCAATGCTCTTTGGATATGAACCAAGTCTTTGCCCTAAAACTAAACTTGCTTTCTTTTATTAGAGGATATTCACAACTGATGCAATATGCTGGTCTTTATGAGTCTATCCTAAAGCGCCCAGTGAGGGATGAACTACTCTTCCCTGAATACAGATCTTGAAGGCAAAAGTGCTTCCATATTTATATTCAAGGGTAAGTTTTAACTCCTCTAAGGCCACCCTAAGCAGCTTTATGTCAAAATAACAACATTCATCCAGTCTCATGCCCAATAACGCAAGAGAATGTCAACACGGACTACTTGTAAAAGAATTCTGACACTTTTGAAACCGAGGGCTCTAATACGGCTTAAAAAAGCACTGATGTTAAACTTCCTTACGCTTTTGGTGTTACAGAATAGACTACCCAGGGTCTAGAAGGTGCTCCAGGCATGGACATCATGAGAAGAAGGGGCAGACCTCACTGTGAATGTGTGATGATATGGCCAGGCTAGCCTACCAATAGAGGCCAGCCCGTACCCCGACAGTGCAACCTCTCGGCACAAAGGATGGTCCTGCCGCAGCTTTCCGGCCCCATTAGCACCCGAGCGTCAAGGCAAAGCTCCAGAACCTCATTCATTATTCATCGGTGCGCAGGCAGAGGCCCTGATAAATTCTCGCTTTAAGTGACAATGAGTGACAGAGCCTGGGGTTTTTTATGACCATCCCCTCCCTGCCGCCAGTTGCGCACTGGCCAAAGGTCCAGCCTGATCCTCCGCTAATGACCGGCATGATGTATGTGCAGCGAAGCGGAGGCTGACACCGGTGCTCTACCGTCCCGCTCCCCCAGTCCCACACCGGGGGTAAGCTCCATCCCATCCCGGGAGCTCAGCAGGCCACGGAAACTCCTCATTAGCTGGGACGCACAGGGTTAACCTGGAGGGAAGGTGGGAAGGTAAGAACATGGAGGGTGAATATGGGTTTTGGTCGTAGTGGTGGGACAGTCATCTAATTTTACATAATTTTGCCCTGGGATTGCACTCCCCCCTCATGGACCACCTACCCTCGCTTTGAATGGACATTAAGTCCCAGCAAATGTTTAAAACTCCATTTATTGTTCTTAAATGCACGACCTTGTAAAAGTATACAGCATTTAACATCTGTGAATATTTAGGATGGCCTGTCATTGTTTTTCAGTGGATTTCTGTAGAAATTTCTTGGTATCTGTAACAATACGGCGGGTATTGACTTGCTCAGGGTTTGGTATTGAAACTTCAAAGGCATTTCAACATTTTATTCTATTTTAACTTTCAGCAGGAGAAGGGGAGGGGTCCTTAGCCTCTGTTTGTATCTGTACGTCTCCAGTGATATCGATTGAATTGGATTTTAACCCCTCTTCTTTGCGCTGCACTGAAGACAAATGCTTTCAGTGGAACAAAGGCTGCATACTGTGTGTGGCTAGCTTTTGAGAGCCAAATCTCTGGGGTGCAGCCAATGTATCTTTCCAAAAAAAAAGATATTTCTCAGGGGAATGCTTTGCCATTCCAAGTTTCTGATGTAGACCTTGCTTCTTATTATTGTCCTTATTGTAATGATGTCGTTAAATGGGAGTTTTAATATGTGAACTTGTTTCCTAGTGCATCTAATTGGGAAAATACTCAAGGCCAGACGATAAAAACTCTATTAGATTATAAGGTATTTTAATAATAGATATGCAAGTTACATTAAATGTGATTTACTTTCCAAGTACAAATAAGTATTATGTCTTAGTTTCACATGCTAGTCAAGGTGCTATCATACTGTAAGCTAATGTTTGCTAGCATTAGCCATGACAA
>JAUCMS010000049.1:11527555-11548392 GCA_032357445.1 Enteromius radiatus | reverse complement strand
TTGTTTGAACTTGAAGTTTTGAGGCAGCTGCTTAACTTATGATTTTAAGTAGAGCCAAGTAAATATTTTTTACAGTGTAGAGGTAATAGATGTTTAATGTTTTATTCAGGTATGTTTTGTCTTTTCAGAATGGAGCTGTCCAAGATACAGTGACACTGGTGCAGTCTGCAATATTACTGATTTATTGCCATATAAAACCTATACATGTAATGTTAGCGGAACAGTCAACGGGAAAGATTATGTAATTTACACCGGTAACAGTGAAACACTTCCTGACAGTAAGTTTTGTTGTTGTTTTTCAGATCCCTTGTTATTCTTCATTCTATTTTCCAGATATTATGAGTTACCACCCACAACCTCACACTCATGAATTTTTATTTGTTAATAATTTCATTCTTACAAATAACACAATATCTAATCTGTTCACAGCTGAATGGAATTTTCATAAATGTTACAATTAAATGTTCATTGTATGTAAATGATATGTCATTGTGTGTCTAAAATGTGTTTTGTTTCATTCTGACTGATAGAGCCAACTTTCCAATCACAGATTGAAGTAACTCGTCCTTCTCACAACTCTCTTGAAATAAAATGTGAAAACAAGGGACCAAAGATAGACTGGAATGGAGAAAAGGGGACATTCACAGCTCAAATCAAATACAGTGGAGAAACTATCACTGCAGGTCCAAAGGATACATGCTGGTTTACATTTTCAGATCTTTACTATCTTGCAGCATATAAAGTTCAGGTATTTGAATCCCACCTAATGTCTTTCAGCATCTGGTGTTCATTAAAGCCAGAGTCACATGAGTTGGAATTGCAGTGTTTCACATCACATTTATTCATTTCAGATTACAGCCACGAATAAAGAAAGAAATTCAACTTCCATTACTTCTGAAGCTGATACTAAATGTAAGAACAACCTTTTGTCAATCTGTGCAACATTTCAATTAAGCTCATTTTTACAACTTAAATGTATCGTCTACAGTATCTCAGAGTGCTTTAATGGTACACTCAGTCATCTATTTATTACAAAAGAAATGTCTTCATTTTACAATGGCCAATAATAATACATAAACATAAAACGTTGACCAGTATTTAAATATAAGGAAGCAAGCTTATTGGCTAATGATCTCTAAATTATTAAAAAATATGTTAGGCTATATGACCTCGTCTTATCATCGAGTGTACATGATTCTAAACACATTCACTTCTCTGTGCAACACTTTTTGTTAAGAAAACAATCTTTAAATGTACAGTTCATTCATCCTAGTTTTATCTGTAAATATTTTCCTTCCTCAGACAACGACAAGGCTCTTGTTGGATTCTTGGTGTTTCTAATCATTGTGACATCAGTGGCGCTCCTCTTTGTGCTCTTCAAAATTTACCTTCTAAAAAGAAAGCGGTCAGTGTCACAGTTTCTCCCAGCTGCTCTCTAATCTCTGTTATCACAATAAATTTGATCACATGTTCATCAATGTTTCTGATGTGATTTCTCACCACAGGACTGCTGAGGATGAAGAGATACTTCTCACACGTATGCTATTCACTCCTATCAGTTCTTTCAGTGCATTTCAAAAGTTTTTGCTTCCAGAATCTGATGTTTCCTCTCCTCCAGCAGAACCACTGCGCAGGGTTGAGCCCATCTATGCCGACGGTTTAATAGAGGCTTACAAGACCAAGATCGCTGATGAGAGCCGCCTGTTTATGGACGAGTTTCAGGTGATTCTCTAGAAACATAAATCTGCAAAAGCTACATTTACTGTTTTAATATAACAAGAAATACATTCAGATTCTGCTCCTCCTCAGAGCATCCCCCGCATTTTCTCTAATTACACCATCAAAGAAGCAAAGAAACAGGAAAACCAGTCCAAGAACCGCTATGTGGACATTCTGCCTTGTAAATATCACTCTGGTTTTCATAAATAAATCATTATAAACAATGCCTTGTCTAATTTTTATATTTTAATGACATAATTAATCATTTTGTGCATGAATTTGCAGATGACTATAATCGGGTTACTCTCTCAGCTGGAGGTGAAGATGACTACATCAATGCCAGCTTCATCGAAGTATGGCTCATTTATCTTCTAGCTACAGTATATAGCATACAGAAGCCCATTTCTGCCACTGAATAAAGACAACAAAATGTCATTTTGGCTTTTTTTAAAGAACCGTTTGATTTAAACTCATAATTGTGCGTTATTAAGTCAGAATTGCGTGATATTAACATGCACAACTAATTTTACAACTAATAATACTTTATTTCAATTATTTATAAAACTTTATTTCAATTAAATAACATTTATAAAATTGTTAACATGTACTGTAATTCAAACCTCACAGGGATATCGAGAGCCAAAGAAGTACATTGCAGCCCAAGGTAAAAATCCTCTTATTAAACAGATGTTTATGATTCATTGTGATTGGCTAAGCCACATTTAAAGCGGCTAATGAATGCGCACAATTACCTAATATTCTACATTACTGTCAGCTGATAACCATAAAATGTGGCAATTGTTTACACCAACAATTAAAGTCATTAAGTTTCTAGATTTCAGTGTTTTTTTGGATGTGTTTTCTAGGACCCAAGGATGAGACTGTTTATGATTTCTGGCAAATGGTTTGGGAGCAAAAGTCATCCATTATTGTCATGGTCACCCGTTGTGAGGAAGGAAACAAGGTTGTATTTGGTCCAGTTTTATTTATAGTATTTATTCATGCTTTTGTCATTGTATTAGTTATTTGTTGATTATTTCCACTGACTGTTGCTGTTCGTCCTCTCAGAGCAAATGTGCTCAATACTGGCCATGTCTGGAAAGAGAGACGGAAATATTTGATGATTTTGTGGTGAAAATCAGATCTGAGCAACACTGCCCTGATTATATAATTCGCCACCTGATCCTGAACAATGTAAGTGTGGTGCACTTATTCTTATGTGCTTCATTTGGATGCTTTTATCTTAACATAACGTGTGTGTGTGTACAGAAGCGAGAGAAAGCCTCAGAAAGAGAAGTCACTCATATCCAGTTCATTAGCTGGCCTGACCATGGTGTGCCTGGAGACCCTAGTCTGCTTCTGAAGCTCAGGAGAAGAGTCAACTCCTTCAAGAACTTCTTTAGTGGCCCGGTTGTGGTCCACTGCAGGTAAGACAGGCCTGTAGAGATTATTCTGTACATATGGTATCAGAAAAGGTTATTTGGAGTGGATGAAGCTTAATGTGAATGTTGTTGTCTTCTATAGTGCAGGGGTGGGCCGCACAGGAACATATATCGGCATTGATGCAATGATTGAATCTCTCGAGGCAGAGGGCAGAGTGGACATCTATGGATACGTAGCAAAACTACGTCGCCAGCGTTGCCTCATGGTTCAAGTGGAGGTGATTTTATTTTATTCACTCATTTATTTGTGTTGCATTTTTTATGTTGCACCAAATTTGTAGTAGGTATTATTAAAAAGCCCAATTTGGTCTAGATGTTATACTCTGACCATTTTTTTTAATAAATGAAATGAAACAATCAATTGACAGTTTTTTGGTCATTTATTTTTAACCATTTAACATACATAAAAATGTAAAAAATAATATATATATATACTGTATATCTTAAACATAATTTAATTTATCCTTAACATTTTTATTTAAATGAAAAGGCAAGAAAAAAAGACATAAACACCTAAGAATTTTTCTTCAGTGTGAATCTAATCTGGTCAAGTAGCTGTAGCACCCATTATTTTATTTTTTAAAACATCCTTTATTGTACACTTTGGATAGTGTTGATACTTCTTACATTTGTTGAATGTGTTTTGCTTATTAAACTGTGTGTGTTGTTGTTGTTTGTGACAGGCCCAGTACATACTTATCCACACTGCTCTGATTGAGCACAACCAGTTTGGAGAGACAGAGATTTTACTGTCTGAATTTCACTCAGCTCTCAACACCCTCAGACAGAAAGACGGCACTGACCCCAGTTTACTTGAAATTGAGTTCCAGGTTTGACCACCCTCTTTGATTTCCACCTGATTGGTCATAAGGACACTAAAGTGTCCTGTACTCTGTGTATCTGACATGGACATTAATGCATTGTGTTTCCCTATTACTTTCCTTTATAAAGAAACTGCCCAAATTTAAAAACTGGAGAACGTTTAACACGGGAAGCAGCGAGGACAACAAGAAGAAAAACCGCTACTCAAATGTTATCCCATGTCAGTGACCAACACCAACTTTTTTAATCTGCAGATCTTGGTTTCTATTTATAATATGGAGACACAAATTTACTTCTTCATTATAAATAAGCATTTGATGAGTTACCAGTGAGCATTTCTGTTCCAGATGACTTTAATAGAGTCCTATTTAGACTGGACATTGAGGGCAACCAGACCAGTGACCCCGAGGATGAGGAGTATTCATCAGATGAGGAGGAAGAATCTAATGAATACATCAACGCCTCATTCATCGATGTATAAAACTTGATTCTCTAATTTATATTATCTAACGTATTGCTATTTTTTGATACAGTTATTAGAGTGAATGAGAAATTGTTTAATTGATTAGAAAACGTAAATATGACTCAATTATGTTTGTTACTGCTTTTCAACAGGGCTACTGGTGTCACAAGAGTCTGATCGCAGCGCAAGGGCCTTTACCAAACACAACGGCAGAGTTCCTGCTGATGCTGTACCAGCAACAAACTAAAACAGTGGTCATGCTCACAGACTGCCAAGAGGACGGCAATGTACGACATCCCACAATAACACACACACACACACACACAGAGACAAGCAGTAAAACAAAATATAATGGATTGACAAAGGGATAGATAGACATAGATAGATAGATAGATAGACAGACAGACATAGATAGATACTGTAGATAGATAGATAGATAGATAGATAGACAGACAGACAGACAGACAGACAGACATAGATAGACAGATATTGACTGATCTCAGTTTTTTAAGGCCATATTTATTTTGTATTGTTTCAGGATTATTGCTCTCAGTATTGGGGAGATGAAAAGAAAAGTTTCGGAGACATGGAAATTGAAGTAAAAAAGACAGAAAGCTTCCCAGCGTATGTGAGACGGCATTTGGAAATACAGTACACAAAGGTAAACAATCCTTTTCCTTAGCCTGCGTATCTGTGATGTCATTATCTGCAGACATGTTTTCTGAGACACATGAATCCATCTTGAATCCTGTAACAGAAGACAGATGAGGTCTTGAAGGTGGATCAGTACCAGTTCCTGAAATGGAGAGGCCAAGAGCCTCCGGAGAATGGTCAGGAGCTGATAGAGATGATAAGAGCCATCAGAGAGAACGGCAATTATGACAACAGCAGAAAGAACCGGAACATCCCCGTCGTGGTGCACTGCAAGTAAGTCCACCAAAGCCACTTTTCCTGATGGAGATGGGTGGATGGACTGTTGCATTTTAAACTTCCCTAAAATTTCATTTCAGCAACGGATCGTCACGTACTGGAATCTTCTGTGCCTTATGGGACGTCTTAGACAGCGTTTACACAGAGAAGCTGTTGGACATCTTCCAAGTAGTCAAAAACTTGCGCAAGGAGAGACAGGGGATGGTGGAAACATTCGTAAGTTCTTGCTTTGTTGAAAAACAATAGACTTTAGTCAGGTTAAATGCCATATTGAATTTAACGCAAGGCTGTGGGGAATAAATTTGCAGTTTTGCAACAGCATACACTCTATAAAGATCCAAGCTCATGTAAAGGTTCTCCAACCACAACTTTCAAACCTGTTTTATAATGTTTTGATCAACTGAAAATTTAATCCGCTGAAAAATCCTGATGTTGCAAACATAAAAGTTCATAAACAATCCATGAACATATTGTATTGCTCTTTTGTTGCACTAAAGTACTTGTAAACCCCTCACAGGAGCAGTATCAGTTCCTCTACACGGCTCTAGAGAGCGCTTTCCCGGTGCAAAACGGCGCCGTAAAGACACCACCGGCGAACGACACAGCGCAGGTCATCAACGAAACCACGGCCCTCCTCGACGAGCCCAGCAGCACTCCCACGGCTGAACAGAAGGCGGCAGAAGAGAGCAAAGCGGAGGAGAGCAAAGCCGAAGAGAGCAAAGCCGAAGAGAGCAAAGCAGAAGAAAGCAGTGACAAGACCAACTCTGGCAGCGAGCAGGAAGCCAAAAAGAGCAGCACTGCTGAGGCTCCACCAGCAGAGGGAGACAAACCCAGCACCGAGGGCACCACCAACGGCCCTGCCGCCACCCTAGAGGTTTAAGCACTTTTGGGGGCCAAAATGTTTCTGCTAATTTGACACCAAGTGTCAAGGAGAGATTTTCTTTGTTTTTAAACGCTTTTGAATTCTTATTTTACGTTTGAGTTTCACTGTACATTAAAAGTTGGTTTTTTTTTTGTGTTATTTTGTGGATAATTCAATTTAGGATCAGACTGATTCATAAGAACGTACGTTTCTGCCTCAGGGTTCGGTTTGGAAGTTAAAATAATGTATAATGATGCTCTTTGTGTGAAATCTGTGCATATTGATAATGTTTATTGACGTGTAAAGGACTTGCTTTATGATTTGATTTTTAGGCTAACAAATTGCGTTTTGAATGTATTGTAAAATAAGACAAAGAGGTTGTTTTTGTTGTGTTGTTTGGAAACTGTATCAAAGCACGGCCTTATTGCATTTAAATTAGAGCATCTGATACCTTTGTAAGTGGAAGGGACTGCTTTTATGTTCAAACAACCGAAAAATAAGGGCAAAGATTACTTTGCACTGCATCAAACTATCATCAAACTATGTTTTACTATTTTATTTTGTTCTCCGCAATTCAGTTAATAGATGCTTCATTTTAAGCAGGTGTATTTTAAGCAAGTGTAACTTAAAAAATAATAATAAAGGGTGGCTTGAACAATACAGTTGTTGTGTTTTATCTCGCTGTAAGCATTCAAACAGGTGAAATAAACACGAGCAAAAGCATGTCACTGATTCAGGTCAGACACTCTTTATGCTTTTGTTAACCCGTTTGTGTCCTCGTCAGGTGCACGCGAACCTGGCCTAGAAAAATGTAAATGATGTCAAACCATAAAAATATGCCTATAACGTAAAAAGCATATGTAATGCAAACATTAGCCACAAGATGGCGCCTGCTAACAAAGAAGCGAACACAGAGACACGTCCACCAAGCCAGCGTGTGTGTTTTTTTTTGTTTTTTTTTTTTGTTTCTTTTTTGTAGGCTATGAATAACACCAGTTATATCAAATTATTTTTTATTTTTTTTTATTCTTCTCTCGCCGTAAAAGCTAGCTCTCCCGGGTTTTTTGTAACCATGATACTCGTGCATCCTGAATGTTTACAAACCTATAAGTAGCCTATAGACATACATTTTGAATTAACATTATTTTTGTGACTGGTATAAAGGAAATTGTAATCCGTTATAGTCTCTATAAAGGCTATATATAATAAAAATGTATAAGCTAATTATACATATAACTTGTAAATGTAGGATTGCAAGTGTAGCCTATTATGTGATTTTTTATTTTTTTTTAAAGAAAATAATTTATGTGATTAAAGCAAGTGTCAGGAAAGAGGGGGAAAATGTCAGAAGCTGTTTTATTGACTAAAATTATGGTTTGTTGGCTGAGGTCTCCAAAAACTATTTGTTTCACATCATTTAATTTTCCCCTTTAAGTCAGTAAAAGAAAATGGGGCATCAGTGGCCCTGCAGTGATTCAGAAGAGAGAAATAATTGTCTTCTCATAACACACTGGAATAAATAAATAAATATATATTTGAAATCATATTATTTTAGGCTCAAATCCAGAGGCCAATTGTGGGTGAATCGTCAAAGGAGAATTTAAAGCTCACTATCTTTCTGTTTTTTGTTGCTTAACCACCATAATTAAAAAAAAAATGATACAGTTTTTTTTTTTCCTCTTTTTGTTTTTACAGCTAGGTTTGGAAGTAAAAGTGACCATGTGTATCAGAATGCCACCTTCCACCTTTCATTATCTAATTATGTCTGCAGCCATTTTGACTGTAAAAGTGTAATTGTTAAAGCTAATCTTTGAACCTTATGTAGGGCACCATGAGGTGAAAGCAAGCACCTTTTACCATGAGCCTTGTCTGTACAGGTCAAAGAGGGAAATTCCCTTTAAATAAATCATCAGTGAATCTGCGGAGCAGCATTTGCATTCAGCTGTCACACGTGACTCCATCCAGCCATGCAATTATCATACCATCATTCATGCAAGATTTGTGACGGATGTTTCCCTCGTTCAACTTATTCTTGTGTATTTGTGTAAAGGTCTCCGAATCAGGCCTCCGTTCTCTGCTGTATGTTGAATAGGTTATATGTGAAACTGCCCTTGTATACTCTGTAATTAGTGTGTTGCTCTGTGACGGGTTTCGCCTCTAATTGAGCACTTCAAGCTTACACTAAATATAGCAAATGAATTCAGAGATGTTCACTGCGGTTACTCGTTATGCATGTTAACATGCTATCGGCCATGCTACGTATCTGTAACTGGCAGAAAAATGCATGAAATACGGGCACAGGACTTTATATTTACACTTAATGCATTTAGCAGATTTATCCACAGCCACTTACAAGTTTGTTTGTTTTTTTTACTTACTGTATATGAGGACTTAAGAGGCAAAAAAAAAACTACATTTGAAACAAATATATGTACTTTCTGGTTTTGGTCTATAATCTCAAAGTCATTCTACTATTTATGTTTTATTTTTGTGTTTGCTAAACAACTTTATTTGTGTTTGTTTGGTCTGGATGAACTGTTTTTTGTTTTGTTAGACTGTAGGTGGATGAAACACACATATGCACTTTAGAAACAAAAGTTTTGACTGATAAACAAAAAAAGTGTAAAATAAAAAACATTGTTTTGTTTTTTTATGACTGTAGACGTGAACTTTCCCAAACATTCTCCCATTTAATATTAGTAAAAAAAAATGTAAAAAATTAGCCCCACCCCCAAACTCATGCAATTGACAAAAATCGTTTTTTTTGCTCATTAATTATTATTATTAATTGTTTTGGCCTTTTATCACTTTTTACATTATTTTAATATTTTTAGAAAATACAACTTTTTTTTTTTACATTTTGTTGTTGTTTAATTAAAATAACTCATACTCATGTTGCATAATCACAACGTTTTCTATTCCAAACTGCACTTATTAGAAACAATGACAATAACAATAACTTATTAGAAACAATGACAATAACAATGGTATAATGTACAATATTTGTATGATTTAAACAATAGCTGATACAATGAGATTTTCACTTATTTTATGTTCGTTCTGCAGTTTTTGTTTTGTTTTGTCTGTGGTTAGAAGAAAAACAGTTCACTTTACAAACAAAAGTTTTGATTGAAAACAAAACACGTGTAATGATAAACATGGCCTGTTTTATTGCTCTAGTGTAAACAATCCATATTTCAAAGATATTTGTTTTCAAAACAAGGATTTATTCATGCTATTGGCAGAGATCTACAATAACGAGTGACTTTTTTTTGGTTGTTGTTGTTTTTTTTTTTCCCTTAGCATAAGAGCTACATAATATCTTTGAGATATTTTACGTATGCTATTCCGAAAATACTCACTTAAACCAGCCTGGGCCATGCATTGCACTCTTTGGACATATCAAAGATTCATTCATTGATAGATCTATGACTATAAATGTCCTGAAACACATGTGGCTCCCACCGAGTCGGTTTCTGGCGAGACACGGAGATGGATTGAGAAAGCCAGGCCTCAGGTGACGCTCAGCTCCACAGCTGGAGACCCATAACATCAATAACGGCATCTGACTGTGGAGAAGATGAGCAGTTCTGGGTCTGAGGGTCTGCACTTACTCCTCATTTTACATTCAATAAATGAACTGACCCGAGAAGCCAGCGTAACTCTGTTTCCATCCTGACACAAGTATGTTTTGGGGTTTCTGAGCGAGGTGTGCACGTCACCGCCCGAGACGGCCCAGCCCCAAACTGAGTATTCTAATGCAAACAAGGTCTCTTGGCACACAAAGAGGCTACATATCTCATACAAAAGATGTGTTGAGAACGGACACAACCCACACAGTGTCCAAAGTCCTCATACAGTCATGTTTTGTCTCTCTTTCGCGGTCTGTATGAGTCTTGAGTGGTACAGGCCCAGAACAATGAGGAATTCACACACAAAAACACACTTAAAGACACTGGGGGGGTGTTTTTTTGTCTCTTCGGGTCACAGTCGGTGTAAATGCAAGATGTTTTTAACGTCTTTCTGATATCTGTGTCCGTTTTGTGCAGTTGTATTAGTCATTTACACACACGTAAAAAAAGCTAAAATGTATTTATTTATTATGTATTTGTTACTTGAAACAACTGGATATTTGTTGTGTGAGTGACATGCAAATATCGTTGTAAATTAATATGACAACCATTCCATATGTGCTTTTTTTTCCCCCTGGATTTATTTTTCATGGTTAAATCGTGGCATTTCGATGAAGTACTGTGCAAATATGGTACATGAATAGGCCAAATATTCCATATGTATGAAACTGCTATAGAATTATGTAGGCTACATAGCCCATATTAGCATGATACAGTATCAGATAGCAATATCATGTTAATTTGTGTGGTAATATCATAAACCATGAATCTGAAATGCATGTAGGGTGAAATTATGGGAAATGTTGTTTTGTTTTGTTTTGTTTTGTTTTGTTTAGATACAATTACACAGAATTATTATTTATCGGGACATATTTTGTTTTGTGGTAATGTGGAGTATCATGCAAATAACATTTAGCATGATTGACAGACATTTCCATTGCATTTCAATTAAATAATAATAATAATAATAAAATAGAATCAAATAAATAAGTTGTTAAATAAATACATATTTTTATTTTTAGTATTTAATTTTATTCCATTATTTAGCACAAAATTTTTCACATAAGTAAATTACTTTTCTACAAATAAATTCAATTTAATTCAGTGCATTTTTGTGTTATGATGTGACAAACCAATCAGACATTAAAATAATATTAAATAATAAAAATAAAATACTCATACATAAACAATGTGATGTGCACATGAACATTAAACAGTAATTAAAAATTAAGCTCATCAATTAAATAATTAATGATAATTAATTTACAATAAAAACAACAGTCATTTTTAATCATTATTATTATTGTATTGGTGTTATTATTGCATAAGACAGTCATGCGTGATTTTTGTTATGGTCTGGCCCTTACAGCCTGTATACAAAACCTTCTGAATTGAGTGAGGCTCACAGGACACGGCGGCAGTAAATGATACATGTGCTGGACTAATTCATGATTGTATGTGTAGTGAATGGGTGTGCCTGGCAGGGCCACTGTCCCAAATAACTGTGACGCTCTATTGCATGGCTCATTGTTGCACGATAACACAGAGCCGGGACGACAGACGCCCCCGCCCCCTGGAACACCAATCAGATTCCCCATTTCCAGCATATAATTCCCCATGTAGGGGCCATTTATGAGGCATTATGGGAGCACTTTAAAATCTCATTAGACGGGACAGCTGCACTTCGATACTGCATGCTGCTTTAGCCATTTCTATTATTGCTGCTGGGGATAGCGCTACCCCCTCTGTTTTGAGATGAGCCCCATTTTGGGATCTTAAATGGAGCTAATTGTAAGCTAAGTCAAGAGCGTGCGGCATGATACATAGTAAAAACTGTAATGCTGCAGGCAGAAACGAAGCAGTAAAAAATGATTTATCTGAAGTGTTTCTGCATGTACAGTGTGCAAAGGGATGAGATGGGAAAATATATTACTAAATTCATCAGTAGCATACGAATAAACATGGTTTCTCTGAATAATTAGCACAAATACTGTGAATCAAGCGCTCGACAATTCACTGGTGGCTTCATAATCTAATATTAGCATATCTGCTAAAGGCAATCCAAAATAAAACAATAAAATGACAAATACATAGTTCGTATTTCTCTAATGCTCTCATGAAATACATTTTTTTTTATTTACAACATATTTCTAAAAATCTAAATTGCAGTGTAAACCCTGAAATATTAATAATAAATAAATGTATTAACATGGTAATGATCAAAAATGTATTGAGTTTTCCTAAACACACCAGATTCAATTTATTTTAAAACATTTAGGATTAAGTTAAAAAATAATGGCAGTCACAGCACTCATTTTCGGACTAAATAACAGTGCACTGTCACTTTAAACAATCATAAAACCTGCTCAAGAGGAAGTGACATCAACCAAGTCTTCAGAGGAGCCATGTTTGAAACTTTAACATCCATAATATGTTGGTTTATCATGCTTGATAAGATTTCATAGTAAAGTACGCGTTTCATTCCAAAATAAATACTAATTTATTTAAATACAAACTAATTTATTTTGTGGATTGACTTGCACAGATAAACTGTTCACCACAAAAATAGCAATGTGAGCTAACAAAATAAAATATAGCCGGTTTTGATTTCACATGGACTTTAATCATTAAATGAAAATATGATGCTTTTACATAGGTTTGAAGGAATGTCAAGTGTATTGTATCACGCATTCATTGGTTTTGTGAAACAGAGTGCCGTCGGTGTGTTAGGAAAGACATGCGCTCCAGACGGAGGTGAGCACACTGGTGTTCTCTGTTCACACCTGATATTTTTGGAACTCTCTTGTTCCAAATCATGAGGGGAAAAAGAAGGAGGAAAAAAAACATTGTCAATGTTTATGTGGAAAGCTCAGCGCTCAGATTCGCCTGCCATCTGAAGCCAGTGAGAGAGAAGAATTTGGCGGAGAGTATTTTTAAACCCCAGAGAAACCTCAAAGGCTGTACTTAGAGGGGGTCAGGCGAGGCAAGATGGAGGCGCGCCATACAAAAACCTCCCAGGCAGATGGGCCTTTCAGAGTTGGCCTGCTACTGAAGTCGCTGTCAGGGCTTACCTGTGAAGCTTTACTTCTCTTTTTATACAATAGTCTTCATGATACATCATTATTTCTGAACAAACATGGACCAAGTCTCGTTTTTTTTCCAAGTGGCAGATTTAGTCAAGGTCATAGGATGAACAAAATGGGTTTGATTTGATCAAAGGGCGACACGTATGTAATAAGGATTATCTGAGTGAGGAGATATGCTGTGATCGCTGCTGCGGCGAGAGACACGTTTAGGATATTGGAGCAGACGTTCTCATAACGTCACATCAGATCATTCCCTCTCAAGCGCAGAGAGAGAGATGAGTGATAAGGCTGCTGTTCGAGAGCAGCTACAATTTTTTAACAGCTATTTTGATGCATTCATTCGACATAAATGAACAGTGTTTACTTTCATAACACACATTTCTGACGTTGCTGATGATAATAAACATGCATTGTGTTCAAATTTTGAATAAACGTCATTAAGGATGGTCGATACTGATTCGATTAGTTTGCTACAATCTTAAGCTAGCAACCTTCTATAATACAGTTAATATTAAGTAACTCACATTTCTGATACATCATTGCAATTTGCAATGCATTTCTGATACATTTTGTCTCTCTCAATGAAAATAGCTCCAAAGGAAGCCGAAGCAGGAATAAAAAAAAACAAAAACGTGTGTTTCATTCCTACAGATTCAATCACAACATTGATGAGTTCAGTGAGTTTTTCAATGATTTTTTTTCACACGTATTCAAATAGTACCTGCTTTATGAGTTCAATGATGTTTTGAATGAAAAGCAGCTCAAATTTGTGAATCACTGTGAATGGTTTTAAGAATCTGTTCATAAGAGTGAATCGAACTACTTCTTGCACACATGTTGGTTCACTAAAAATAACCTGTTCCTAAAATCGATTTGTTTGTGAATCGGACTACACTTATTGGCCATGTTGTTGATTCATTCTTTGTTTATAAGAGTCATTTGTAAGTGAATCGAACGAAAGGACGCCTTTTACGGTAAACACCTTTTGTTTTATCGCATTCAGTTCAGACAAACTCTGGGAAAATATGGCTTATTGTGCCGTTGAGGTGTAAACTGAACAGCAGGGAATGAGTTTTACCTAGCCTTTCTTCTCGAAGTGGCTAAATCTCCAGAAATTGTTGGCAATATACAGGCAATATCAGAGTGCAAATGTTTAATGATTTTATTTGTGTTACGTGGGTTTGCATGGATTTAATCTACGTTTTCAGTCGTTCTAGCTATAGGAACTGACCCAGATTTCACAGAAATGCATACATATGCGCCGCATGCCTACACATTTGAAAGCGCAAGTAATGAGCAGTGACCTGTAACAAGAGCACGTGAACTGCATCATCCAGCTGACATTCTTCGCCATATGTTTCTTTTAGACACGGTAGATGGTCTTGTAGCTAAATAAGCACCAATTCGAAACGTCACTTTTCATGAGGGACATTAAAATCCATTAGCATCCGCATCGACTCCCATATACCACGAGCAGATTAAATCTGGACACGCGGTGGCTGTGTAAATATTGCATAAACATTTTTCCGCAGTACAGTATGAATGAGAATGAACTAATGGCTGGGATTTATGCTGGCCGCTGATGGCTCACAGTAAGAGTTTTGTTCCATTTACCTGCTTGCGTTGGAGTATTTTGAATAAAAAGCCAATAATATGTGTGCTGGGAAACATCCAAGAAATTACATGAAATGACTCTTGCGCTCTGCGCCTGCAATTCAGCCAAATGAAGTACATTTTTAGCATAATGAAAAAGGCCGTTGCATTAAGTCAGTGAGCGGTTTATGGACTGGGAAACTGGATGCTGATTTTGAAAAACATGTTGCGATGATGGTATGCAGATCGGCACACAAGCACTGTTGTGATTGTGATCATAATTACAGTGATTAATATTATTGTAATTCACAAATGAAATGACCTTAAGTTGCAACCCCTCAACCAAATTGAGGATATGATGGCTAGGCTTTTATAAATAGAAATGGCAGATGTTATTTTACTTAGGCTTCTAAAAATATTTCATATCACTTTTTGTCATATATAAACTTGACTTTTTTTCTCGCAAATCTGCCTTTTTTTGTAAGAATTGCACTTCTGAGTCTCGATTCCAAGTTCCGTATTTTCGAAAATCTCAAAATTCTGACTTTTTGGTCTCAAATTTTGTTCATATCTCACAAGTCTGACTTTTCTCAGAATGCGAGGTTATATCTCCCACTTCTGACCTTTCCCAATCTGATAATTATAAGTTTATATCTCTCTATTCTGACTTTTTCCCTCAGAATTCTGAGTTTGTCACAATTTCGACTTTATTCCTCAGAATTCTTTTACATCAAATTTTACATCTTGCGATTCTGTTTTATTTTTTTTTACCACAGATAAAAAAAAAAAACTTCAAAGTTAATTGCGACCTATTTCACAGAATTGTTCTCGCAATTCAGACATTTCTTCTCAGAATCGTGACATATTTTCTCAGAATTATGATTTCTTGCTCTTTCTCTCCAAACTGCTAAAAAAAAAGTCTGATTTGTGAGATATACACTCCGAATTGCAAGAAAACATGTCCAAATTGTAAGATAAAAAGTGACAATTACCTTTTTCTGTTGTTATTACTGTATGCCATTGCAGAAACAATTTCCATAGGCTATCATCTGACCAATGTCCTGCAATTATTAATGAAAATGTCCATAGGTTCAGTCAAGTATGTGTTAAGCAGCATTGGTTAGCATTGTGCATTTGAAAGAGAATCACTCAAAAGACTGAGCAAATGAATTACAATCCAAAGAAAAACAGGTTGAGAGTTTGATTAATGGACTCAAGTGACACATAAAATACAGGGCGCAGATGATTAGCGGCTGGTCAATAGCTTTGGCGAGTCTCTGCAGTGCTACCTAATACTCCCAGCACTGGTCAACGTAAACACAGCTGTTTAACACCCTCCGTGCGCAAACCCTTGATAAATCTCAGCTTTGTGCGAGGTCACAGGGCTACCTTTTCCCCGTTTGCTCTCGTTCACCTGGAATTCCTTTTTATAACAGTAAATTAGTGGTCCGGGGACGAATGTAATGACAAGTAATTATTGCTATATTACATTAAAACTAATTAGGCAATTATGCATGAATCCAAACACGACGATGCAACCGTTACACAGCAGTCAGATTAACGTCAAAGTCGCTGTCAGGCTTGTCAGAGCCTTCAGCTCCGTTTACCACATCTGGCAGTCAAAGCCACATTTAAGTTCGTCTTTTGGACAAATAATTATTCACAGGCATTGACAAATCCAAAGCAACGTTTGAACAAGCGTCTGTGGTGATAGTCATGAAGTGCCTCGTGGCTCATGAAGTGTATTAATATGTACGAGATTCAAGTAGTTCTCAAAAACTTAACCAGCTAAATCAGCTATTTCTGTGTTTAAATAGTTAATGGAGCTTCTAAAAATGAAGTTGCCTTTAATATATTCTGGCTGCGCTTGATCAGTAAACGAGAAAATGTTCCTAGTCGTTCTCATTTCAAATGTTTAAACTATCTAAATGAATAGTTTTTTTATAATAAAATGAATGGGACTAGAGTTGATGGGTTTCAAACTTGACTTCAAACATTACTGCAGCGTTACTGTAAGTTTTCAGGTAATACCATATTACAATCATATCTCTTTTTCTCAGAGAAACCATCATATGAATCTAGAGGATTTGCAATATAGCATGAATATCATGTTTTCTGATACTTTTGTGGCCTTTCTAGTCCCTATTCACTGTGTAGGGGACAAAAAGTAGAAGAAGCTGAAGAAGCAAAGTAAGTTTGGAAAGATACAATGGTGAGCAAATGAAGCATTTTCAATTTTGGGTGTACCGTCCCTTTAAGACCACAGTGACTTTCCATTCATAATTCTGCTGGGATGAGTATATTAGCAAGTTTATACTCGTTTATAAAGGGAAATTTATTTTCAGCCATCTCTCAGGAGTAAACACAAGATGCAGCAGGCCCTTATGCTGCAAAAGAATATCAAACTAATTCAAATAAACAGCATGTCGTCCAGCAGAGGTCAAGCAGGTTTAGGTCAACTCTACAGCTTACGCTCTAGATGCAGTGTGCATGTGTGTGTGTGTGTGTGTCTGCGGTTCTCTAATTCAATTCATGTGTTCTGATGTGTATATACTTGCATTGCTAATCATATTTTGTGGAAATTATGCCCAGAAAAAGCAGCCAAAAGAAACCCGCTTATACTATTACAGCATCACACCAGGAAAACAAATATTTTTATTTTATAAATATTATTTTATTTTGTTTTTGGGTTATTAGCTGGTTGCATAATATTAGGTTGTGATTCTGTATCAAAAGGCGAGTGGATTTTTATAAATGGTTTAAAACTGTAAAATTGTAGCGTCTATTAAATGTAAATTATTTATGGGGACCCCATTTTCCTGTAAGGGGTAGGTTTAGGGTCAGTGTAGGGCAATATGACATACAGTTTGTACAGTATAAACACCATTACACCTACGGAGAGTCCCCATAAGACATGTAAACTCAACATGTGTGTGTGACCCTGGACCCCACAACCAAGTCACTGGTTATTATTGATTTTCTTTTATGCCAAAGATCATTAGGATGCTAAGTAAAGATGGTTCCATGAAGATATTTTGTCAATTTTCTACTGTAAATATATTCAGAATAAATATTTGATTAGTAATATATATTGCTAAGAACTTAATTTAGACAAATCTCGAAAAAATACTGTCCTTTCTCAAACCATATTCCAAGCGCTACATCATTGGAAAGCTTATTTATTCAGCTTTCAGATGATGTATAAATCTCAGTTTCAGAAAACTGACACTTATGATGGTTTTGTGGTCCAGGGTCACACAAACACACACACACACACACACACACACATATATACTGTATATATATATATATATATATATATATATATATATAATTTCCTATAGATACTTGTTGTATATACAAATTAAAGTTGTTATTAAAATAAAATTAGTTATTATTAAAAATTAGTTTCAAATAAATAGTTCAAGAAAACTATACATACAGTATACATTTTTATATAAATGTAATTATTGTATTTAAAAGGAATATTATTACAACATTAAAATATAATAATTTTACTATTTTTACAAAAAAAAAAAAAGTAATACCATAACAGAATAATTGTATAAGTGGAGAGAAACAGATTGCACCTCTAATGTTTTCTTTTTGTAAAAATATATTTTCTTAGTAATGTGAATTCATGCTGTCAAAGTAAAAAAAGCCCAGTAGCTGTTTCAGGGTAGTTTTAGGCTTAATCTTATTTTAATGCTAAATTCTTCAAGTAACTTTCTCAGGAAGCTATGGTACATTTCTTTAGATTGGCAGACTAAGTAAACACTTTGCTGCCAAGTTCCCACACCTCTAACAGCTGCGTTTATCTCGCTCTCTTCCAATAGCAAACGTATAACACTTGTCAGTAATGAGAAGATTCCTTTGCGTCTCCTGGACCATGAGGAACCCCAGAGGAACGCTGATCAACCTCCAACCTCAACTCGCAGTGATCAACCACCCAGTAACTGTATTACTTTGGATTGTGCCTTGTCAGGAACAGACACAGTGGCTTTTAAGGTTATGAGATTATTTATTTCCGAGTCGACAGGCCAGCTTTGATTTGAAATATGCGTTTAATAGAGCTAACGCCTAAATAGGTTTTGCTGACCCTTCCGAGAGCTTTCCAACACGTCACACCAGTCATATTTCGGTAATATTGACGGCTTCCCAGTCTTTTAAAACAAAGAAAGGATTACAAATTGACACTAGATATAAAACTACGTGACCCCATGTACAGCATACGTGTCTCTGATGTGCCATAGCTACAGGGCTCTCCGGAGACTTGTTCCAAGTTATTTATGATTCAGGAATTAATCTCACTTAGCGAAAGCTCCCGAAGAAGCGATCGTCTTGAAAAGCGGAGAGGGGGAGGGCTGCGGCAGGGGAAGGGTAGAGGCTGAAACGCGATTCAAGACTTATTTAAATCCCCCTCGTAGATTAGAAACCAGTTTGACAACCCTTTCACCACTTGTGATATCTGAGGGTTTTTTTATGCCACGGCAAAAGGAGGTAATCCACTCGGAATTTACAAATGATTTGAAGCAGAGCGGGAGACAAACTGCGCCGGCTCTTTCCGGAGAAATATTTCCATATTAGCGATAATTTGTCAACAGAAATGCAAATAAGGGCTGCATTTGAGCCATTGTACAGCCTGAATGCTATATTTTCCCATTGTTGAGGCTGAATCGCCCAAGGCTTTTCTTCCCGGGGCTCATCAACATTTCAAATATGGATTATTATTTATGGCTGGGGATATATCATTGGCACATCGCAGAAGTAAATAAGGAAATATGGTGTTGTCTTGAAATAATATAGGGAAACGTATGGCTGGTCTGAATGAGCTTTAATGATTGTGGAGGCTCAGCTGGGAAGGTTTTCTGCTTAAAATTATGTCTGTGCAGATCGTATGAAAAAAAAAAAAAAAGGTATTTATTTTATTAAATAAAATCCCTCTAGTTATTCTGTTCATCTGTGCAAGAAATGGAAAGAGACTTCACAGGGGCCCCAATTAAATGCAAGGTATCAAATCTCGTTCATTTTACCGTTTCTGATCCTGACCTGATTTAGCATTTTTAATTGCTCATTATGAACATACGGAATATTCATTAAATCTTGCTACGGTACGTTTGAGTCATAAGAACAATCCTGCTATGTAGATCATTATTTTTGTTTGTTGGTTGTCCACTGGAGTACTGCTAATGCACAGCTTTACTTATTTCAATGTATGAACACTTCAGAATGAATGTTTTTTAATGCCTAATAAGAAAATATTGAAGAAATGTGTTTCTGATGGCATTTGGTTGAGTCAGAACACAGATGTCGTATGAAGATACGTTCACAAAATTTTAGGTAGTAGATTTTAAAACTAATAGATGACCGTACAAAGAACGTTTTTTGTTTTTGTTCCTGTGTAGCCATATTTCCTGGAGGTGGGATATATAAAAAGCATTTTTGTAACATTTTAGTTTATATCAACTTTAAACTGCTACTCGCTAATGCTAGTCAGCATTAAATTTTAGTATTATCAGTGTGCGGTCTCATTTAACATGGTTCGACCATATTATTGTGCCAAACCTATTTCATTAAGAATCTACACAATCAGGAATTTGTGTTTGTGCAAAAAAAAAAGTCTTAGCAATTCAAATCTTTTTCTGTTACGGCCACACGTCACAAAGTAACACATTTGCATAATGTCCGCTCACGCTCTATGTTGCGAACAACTTATTATGGCAATGGGCGTTTCGTTTTCCAACACACGTTGTAGCGGTAGACCAATCATAAAGGACTGCACCATCTGACGAATCACAGCAGCACTTTCCTCACGGAAAGGAGGGGTTTAGACAGACTGATTCTTCGAACTGCTTCACACGAGTCGTTTACGAAGCATTTAGAAATGGGATAAAAATAAACTCTAAAAGCTTGCACGACTCTATATTATGACTTCAAAACACTTTTAACTGTGCATAATTTGTAAACTAATACATTTTGATGTTTATATCACAAAACCAGTCTATATATACAGCTTTTTAATATAGTAAACTTGCTCTTTAGCGCACCCGGTACAGCACTGCATATGTGATGCAGAGAATCAGATACGAGTACAATTCGCAATAAAAAACCTCAACGACTTGCAAAAGCAAGCTAAAATGTTTTCATTTTATGTCACATTTGCTTTCAGGCTTTACTGTAGGTGCTATGCTAATTAGGTGCCATAGGATGTAAAACTGAATTGACCTTGGCATGGTTGAATAATAACAGTTCAGTACATGGACATAACATACTGTGAGTCTCAAACAC
>JAUCMS010000049.1:11513088-11527455 GCA_032357445.1 Enteromius radiatus | reverse complement strand
CATTTCTGGACATTTTTTCCCCTTACCTAAGCTACATACCTTCTATGTACATATCAGACAACAATTTAAAATATTCTATCAATGCATTCTAGGACACCTTTAAAGCTTTTAGCGCTACTCTCTAGAAGTGCTGTGTTAAATACAACCAGTGTAATAAAATGTTGCCAGATTTATCAATTTGAAAGACAACTGCTAAGTAAAGAATCAGTTATTTAGAGCACAAACTATACGCCGTTCATTTACGTATCTGTGTGTGTGCGTTTCATTCTCCCTGAGCAAACATGGTCTTCACAATCTTCTGTCGGTCACCCTCATCAGCTCTTCCATCACTCACGTTCCCTCTTTTCTTTCTCTCTTTCCCCCCTGGGTGTATGTTGTCGTTCTCATGTTGGTTAGAGGCCAGCTTCCTCAAACACACATTACATGCCAGCAAGCTTCAGGGATGGCTGCGCCACGCCACACCACAGTGGCCTTAAAAGTGTGCCTTACGTAATTGCCAACTGTCTCAAATCATTAGGGGCAGCCTTTAAAAAATACATGTTTCTGCCGACAGCTGCGTACTCTCGACTTTGCCTGCCTTTCAGATCCGATTTGCTTTAGAGGTTCCACTCAGTTATATTTAACCCTGGGCACAGTGAGAGCTCTGGCAGCGAGGACCTTTGCTATCTGTTCCTTTCTCGAAACAAAGGAATTGTGGGTATTAGGATGTAATTACTCCATGCTGTTGATCGCGTCCAGTGGCTGACTGGTTCGAGGTCAGTTTCGAAGCAGATGCTAGAATTATGTGACGTTGCTGTTGTTTTTCATTCAAATAAAATCTCACTTGTTTATGCTTAAACAAATCTAAAGCGATTTCAAAGAGGCTTCTCAGCTGTAATTTTTTTGGTTATTGTCCTCGTGCTTTTTTATATAGGCAGTATTCAACATTTTATGTAATAATTAAAGTCGGCTGTGTGTGTGTGGGGGGGGGGGGGTGGGCTAAGCATGTTCTGTGTAGCATATGAGTGATGAGCACACACTCCGACAGCCATGTCACATCCTGTAAGAATGGGGGCAGTTCAGACGCAGCTGCCCTGCAGACACACTCCCAAAAACAACACACGCACACATCTGTGAGCCAAACTGCAGCACAGAAATATCTCATCTACTTTAGTCCTTTTTGCTCTTGACAAAATAATGTGATCAGTATTTGGCGGCCTTTAAAAAATAATGGATTATGCCATTTTGTGGCATGAATTATTTTAATTATTTAAAAAAGAATTATTTAGGTAATTATTAATTATAAATTGGCATTTTTAAATCATATAGAATATAATATATTTAATTTAATATAATCATTACAATATAATGCAAGCATTTATGAAGTATACATTCCTACAAATTGTAAATATACAAATTTTATATAAAATTCATTTAGCATAAAGTGTACATTTTTTATATTTTTATGAAAACACATGCATTCTGAAAGTGTCCCCATCACATCTAAACATAATCCAAATTGTTTGTTTTTACAGTGACTCAAACATGTGCCTTACCTGTTTGAAGGTTTCATACACTGATGCACACTTTGCTCCAGTTATTGTCGCTTGAAGGCACCTACCACAGGAAGAGGTGCTCAGTCAAATCTGAAGGTCACACAAAAGGGGCCCCGTGTTCCCAGGGTCAGATGATGTCACCAGGCTGAGAAAAAGGGAGGTGTTGGGCAGGTGGCTGTCTCGGATGTCTCTGTGTCATTTTCATTCACCACAGGGGCGAATGGTGGCCGTGAGAAAGCGAAGGAAGATCAATACCATTCAGCCCGAGAGGGTCACAGCCAGTAAGCCTCCCCCCCCCCAAAAAATATGAAAAAACCAAGTCTGCCCATACGGGGTAATATCTTGATGAATAGTGCAGAAAAATGTCTGTCACGTCTTTTACATTTAATTTCTATTTAAAATGTAGTACAATTGTTGGCTTAAAAACAAAACAAACAAACAATAAATATGTCCAAATATTGCTCAAAATGCTTAAATCCTTAATAAATACATACATGAATAAATATAACTTTATGTAATTGATTATTTGTTCTAATGTATTTATTTATTTGTTATTTTTAGTTTTTAACAACAGCAACTACTGTAGATATGAATCGTTTACTGCTTGTGGAGGAGTGTGAAAAACATCTGAAAAATTTTACGTCACTTCGAGTATTTGTGTTGCTGGTTAAGATGAAAAGTGAGCAGTGGAAAGATTATTTTAGACACCTGTTTCTAAATGAAGATCTCAACACCTACACACATACACAAAACTGTAAACAAGAAAACAAACTTACTTAGTCAAAAAGGAAAAGAAAGAAAACAAAAATTCTCCACGTTCTTCCCAAGTTCATAAAAATGCCCCCTCATATTTATTTTTATACATATATAAAATACATATTAATATAAATGTAAAAATGTTAATATTTTCAAAATATATACTGTATGTGAGTGTATTTATATATACATAATAAATATACACAGTACACAGACATATATTATACAGACAAAACCTCTATTTTGTATGAAATTAATCATTATATATATACTGTATATATATATATATATATATATATATATATATATAGTTAAAATATCTTGGGTTAGTTTTCTAAAAGGAAATATGAAAGGGAATACTGCTGCTGACTATATAGGATGTTCTTACATATTTATCTTGTGTTCAACAGCTGAAAAAATCTGTTTGGGATTCATCTTTTTGGCTCTGAACCTTCCACGTTTTGACAATGGCTGATCAATTGTCATGCTAAAGAGGTCTCTATATTTGAAAATAGCCTCTAATTATGGGTGAGGGGCCCCGGACGCATCATAATGACAGAACAACTCCCTGTAGCAAAGGCCTTGTTGCTCTTGAGTTTTATAGCGACTGGGTCATAGTGCTATTAGCACTTATAGGCAACAATGAAGCAGCTAACAATAGAAGGTCCATTATTGCACTTGTATGTTTGAGTTGGCTGTCGAACCCTCTCGTTCGTGCTCTCTCTCTCTCTCTCTCCTCGCTCTAAGTAAGAGGAGGCGAGGCGTACTGCTCACAAAAGCACAGGGCCTGGTGGGAATAAGGGGGTTGGCTGGTTAATCACTGGCCTTAAACTACAGGAAGTTGTCTATTCAAAGAGCCCCTCGGGTGGCAGAGCAAACCTTTAATCAATGCTGGGATGAGCCCAGCCTGGTGCCGAAGGCTGGGACGGGAAGCTGGCGTGGTGCTTGGCTACTCACGGAAAGAGCAATTGAAACCCCCCTATTTAAAGATCTATATTTGTATGACATAAAGTATTAGCGATTTAGCGTGTCAAGTGATGCTCACACTGCAGTTAGGGTTAGAGATTCAACCCCTAAAGGCCAGTTCACACCAATCTTGATTTTTATAGTGAAAAGATATGTTAAAATCCTTGTAAAATGAAAAGATTAACGCAACTAAAACTATAATGACATCAAAACAGAAGAACAATATTGCAAGTAGTTACACAAAATTTGTGGGAATGGAAGTATTTCTAAAATGCTAACTTATTAATTGTTTCCTACAATATATAATGTTAATTTTTAAAGTTATTTTAAAAGAATGTCTAAATGTTCCATTTTGTCGTTGTTATTAGAATTGTTTTTAAAGATTCCAATAAAGGCTGCATCCAAAAGTTCTAAAACCAAAGCAGAAAGGCATCAAGTCACATCCAAATCCAAATTCTGCTTTACTTCCTGTCTCTGGAGCTACCTTCTTCTGATCGGATTTTGAAGGCACACTGTTAAAAAAAAAAAATAATAAAAAATCTGTAAAATTTCCGGTAAAAAAAACGGCAGCCGTGGATGCCGGAATAAACCTGTGAAAAAATATATGTTAAATTTACAGTTAAATACCGTAATTTCAATCACAATCCCATGCGTTCCATTCCATAACGGTTGATATAAAAAAATAAATATGCCATCTGAAAATAGCATTTGGTGGCCAGTTTGTGTAAATGTATATTTCAGACTAAGTTTTTGCACTTTTGATGTTATTTCTAACAATATATCAGTATTATAGAAATTAAATATTCTTTAGTTATCACCAAAACACCTTCTGTTTTGTTGTAGATCATTTAACCATTACACTGCCTCAGAAGCCTTTCGTGAGATTCCTTCCTGCAAAAACACTGCCTGCAGGATCATCCGTTGATGTGGACACCAAATTAACATTATAGTTTTAGGCATGAACAGGCCTCAACCCTACAGTAAGTGATAGGGGCTATCTACATTAAAGGGTTAGTTCACTCAAAAATTAATATTCTGTCATTAATTACATAACCTCGTGTCGTTGATGAAGTGTTTTGCGACAATAGGAGAATGCTTTTTTTTGCACAAAGAAAACAAAAACAGCATCATATACTCAACCATTCTTCTCCTATGACTTAAATCTTCCGCCATTTTAGAGAACATTGCTGCATAAGCCTACGCTTTCTTCTTGGTGCAAACAGCTGCAAATTACGCACATGTGCATGCTTTCATTCGGATTTAAACAATGCTGATTACGTCAAATATGATAAAGCTTGCATATGCCACGCGTTGAGCATGAAAGAAGACCTAAGTCACGGGAGAAGAGTAAATTATGTTATTTTTGTTTAATTTGTGCAAAAAAGTATTCTCGTAGCATCACAAAAGTGAATTTGATCCACTTATGTCACATGAACTGTTTTACCAATGTTTTTGCTACGTTTCTGGATCTGGGATAATTTCTGTCTATGGAGGAACAGATGGCTCTCTGATATCATCAAAAAATATCTTAATTTGTGTTCCGAAGACGAACGAAGGCCTAACGGGTTTGGAATGACTCAAAGGTGAGTAATTAATGCCAGAATTTTTATTTTTGGGTGAACTAACCCTTTAATATTGTGGATGTGAGTGATTGCTCAAATCATGTATCTTGTCGAGGCAATGTTATTACTTTAAGTACTTTGTTTAATTTGACAGATTAAACTTGGGTAAAAAAAAAAAAAAAGCAAAGTCTTTTATTTTGAGGAAAGGAACTGACATGACTATTATTGAGACATAAAGCTGAGCTGTAGGTTTTGTCCAGATGTACCATTGTTCTACGATTTTTAGTAGCAAACTCCAGTCATATCAAAGGGAATTATAAAACAATCTCATAAAAACTTCACATTAAAATCCCCAATAGTTCACCCAGAAATTAAAATTCGGTCAAAATTTGCTTCTCTCATGTCGTTCCAAAGCTATATAAATAACATAAAAGTAGATGAATTTTGAAGAATTTTTCGATTGTAGCAGTTGCAGTTTTGAACCCCATTGACTTTAACTGTATAGACAAACAACATACAGTTAAGTAAATAATGACAAAATAACTATTCATTTAAGTTTACACTCGGCTCTTTGTAAAGTCTTCGGACCACATAAAGAAACCGAAGAAGTCTTAAAAGCAAAACAAAATGAACCGGACTCCGCCCCTCTTGTTCTGTGGGATGAGAGAAAAGATGTTTCTGACGTTACTGTTCCCCCAAACGCCCATTTGGAGACCCTTTTAGTGTCGGTAAAGATCATTTGAGCAAGCATTTTTTGAAAGTCCTGCTGGGTTTATTTTCGCATTAAAAAATTACGAGCATGTGGGGGGACTGGGCTCAAATCCAAAAGCTTTTCCATAAAGACTATAAATACATTCCATACATTTTCTGCGGTAAACATGTAAAATGCACATGTATAATTTGACCTGGTGTATATATAGAAGATCATACAGTACATGAGTCTGGAAAGACCACCAGCTAAAGTCTAATAGGGGACCTTTGTGTACTGCACACCTAACCCTACAGTACATTTATTAATAAATATAAATATTACGCAATGACTCACTGTAGATTATATAATCAACAATAAAATAAAGGGAAAAAAGAGCATTTGATTAATGCGAAATAAGGTTAATGACTTTGAATCATAACATTTCTTTTCAATGTATATTTTTAAATGCTACAAATTTGAATATGATTTTAATGCTCAGATTTCCATGTTGTCTTCGACTTTTACACCTCACTTCCAGCTTCCCAAAAAACATTCCCAAAAATAATGCTACAGGAAACATTAAAGGTGCGCTAAGTGATTTTTGATAAATGCTTTTGACCACAGTGTCAGACAGAGTCCCAAAACACATTTTTAGCCAGTCAGCAGTAAGGGGGCGTGTCTTATAATGATAGCGAGAAGAAAGCGATTAATTTGAGTGCACAGGACAGATATTAGTAGACTGTAGATAACTATAGACAAGAGGAAAATATCACAGAAACAAAACATTAAAGAACAGGTCAAACAGGAGGGACCTACATGAATGTTGACGGACGAACTCAGAAATTGCATTGTTTCCTCTTGATAGGTTAGTAATGTTGATTTTGCTTCATTTCACACAACTTCTCTGTGTCGGCTTTTGTTTGAACATGCTTGTGTGTCATCTTCACTTACGTGCACCTGTAAGAAGATGTTCTGTTTCATTATTTTATGCAAATATTATGGAAACATTATTATTGAATGTTCTCTGAACGTTCTGAAACAAGTAGTAACATTTAAAGAAGAACATTAAAAGAGCATCCAACTTAACTATTTCAGAAAATCCAAAACACCTAACAGCACATTTATTAATATTAAAACATTGTGCATTATCAGCATAATATTAATGCAGAATACTTATGATAGTTGTTTTCATTTTACAAAATGTCTTAAAAAAATATATAAAAAATCCCATTTAGATATAAAAAGGTTTTGTTTGCCATTTTTGATCTACATCTGACAGGAAGAGAAGTGGGAAAGAGAGAGAGGGAGGAATCTGGAAAGGTTTTACGAGCAGGGATTCGAACTCGAGACACTCATAGAGCAACAGCACTGTGTGTTGGTGTGCGCCACCATAACAGATTACATGAATATTCCATCTGATCATTTTGCAAACACTGTTGGAATGTTACATGAACATCCAACTAAAATTAAAAATAAAACTAAACTATTTTTTCAGATAACTTTTAAGTATCCTATTAGTGTTATTCCATTCTTATTATTTTTTCATATTATCGTATTATCGTTTTATTAAATAATAATAATAATAATAATAATAAAATAAATCTAAATGCATCTCCACTTGACTGACCCCTGGCATAATGGGTGGTATGAGACAAGAGTGTCCAGAGGTCTGGGAGCCCACAGAACAGGAAGTAAGTTTCAGGACGACTGGGTCCATTGGCCCCGGAGCCTCTGAGCGAATGCATGAAAGCAGGCAGCCATGAGAGGCAACGACCCAGAGTGAGATCTGTGCAGTACATCTGAGGGCTGCTGGGAACAGCAAGAATGTTCAGCTTTTCAGGAGTCACCATATAAAGCTCTGAAAACCCTGAATCTAAAGGTTTCTTTAAAACCAACAACTTGTAAGCACTTTGACACTGTTTCTTGGATAAGTACTTGGCCCCTCAGATTGAGTTGGGCAGGTAATTTCACCAGGTTGGAACAGTTAATGAAAAAGTCAGTGATTCTGTGCCTCTTTGGGATGGCACAATAATGCGTTTTTCATTTGCAGAACACAAGCTTCTAGAGGGCACATACGTAGGTCTGAAGTACTGAATTTAGGTGAAGGGGTGCAGAGCCAGAGCTGTTTTTGTACGCAAACATTAATGCTTTGAAGTTTATTCGAGCAGCTATTGGTAGCCTGTGCAAACTGATGAACCTAGGTGTGACGTGCATATATTTATTTGTCATTCATATATATTTGGATGGCTATGTGTTTATTTGCTTGGGTTTTTAATGTGTGTATCATGAGCTTATAAAGATATGCAATAAATACTGGCACATTTAGCAAACGCTGAACACTCTTCACACTGTCTTGGGGCCACAATGTGCTTTGCTGGTGAAGCCAAATATTGAGCGTCAGCACAGAGGGAATTCTGTTCACGCTCTGGCAGCTGGCAGAGTATAACCGTAGTTGGATCATCCGATTGCTCTGATTATAAGTCTGCCATTGACTGTCTATAGGCCCTTTTACACTGCATTGAATTGTTGGTGTAAAGTGGGAGATGGCACTGATATCCTCCACAGCCCACTGGACTGACTTTTGTACTGAGAGAACAGAATGTGTAAAGCTACTGTGTCTGGACGGGATGTTAAAGGAAGTTTTTGGGGTTTTTTTTACTTTAGTACCTACAATTTGTGGAAAATATTTGGTTTAATCCAGCAGCATTAATTATTTTAATAAGTTAACTACTCCATTGCAGGCATGGACTTCCAATTATTTCACTGCACTACAGATCATTTTAATTGAATGTAAGGCAGAATCATTTTTGCAATCCATCAGAATAATTGACAGCACCCAAATTTTGATCCATAAACTGGTTAGTTAGCTGTAATTAATGTCTAAATATCATTAAAGCTTGCCCAGGGCATGTGATTTAATCAGTCTGTCTTGTTATTGTGCAAGACGTCTTGTTTATTTCGTGGTACAGACTTTCAGTTTCAGTAAGTGCCTGTTTTTTTTCTCCAAGTAACAGATTCACAGAAAATAGTGAGAGATATGAAACTGAATACAATAAAATAATTAAATGAACAACACACACAATGAATATAAATTTTGTATGTTTAAGACTATGCTTCCCTGTTAAATAGGTAGGTTCTGAAGGTGTGATGCTGGATTGAGCTGGTTTAAGCTGGTTCGTAGCTGGTTCTTACTCATTTATAATAAAGAGCATATGATTTGAAAAAGTACAACTGTGCTATTTTGATTGCACTGTAACATTATATCAAATAATTCAAGAGGGATCTAATGAAAAGTTAATATTAGCTCACTCTCAGAAGAAAGATACAATGCAGTCACTGCACGCTAACTTACAGTAAGGTACAAAAGCTAAATAATAGGCTTTTAAAATACTAATAAGAATTATTTGGGGGTAAATAAGGTAAAAAAATATGTACTTTTATACCCTATGATACCACCCTAGTGACAGTTTTGTTTTTTTACCTTCAAAAGGAAGGTAGGGCAGCATTATACATACTTTAACATAAAAAGTATCTAAAATTAGCATAGTAGTTTGAACATAATCACCCCTTCTTACTAATTGTCTGTTAATATTTTGTAAAAGTTTTATCAGAACACATACAGAACAAATTAGAAGAAAACTACACATGCTAGCAGTGGATGTATGCTAAGCTAAGTTAACTGAGCCTGTGGCTAAAGCAGGTATTTTTCTAGTATACATGAGTCAGGTACGAAATGAAGCTCCGCCTCAGGCTAAGTTGTCACTCAAGACCTGAGGGTGAAATAGAAAGATCTCCTACCCAAGGCAAGGACAACAACGAGCGGATTCGATGCGTTATGTCATGCCTCCCAGTTGGAGAATTACGGCAATGTTGTCTAAAGAGCAAATATGATTCATTCTGAGTCTTTCACCCATTGTTGTGTACTGTACAAGATGCAGACAAAACCATTTGATGCTGACCAATATGCTCCCTTGCAAACATTTATGGAGGTAAAGTCCAATAGCAGTGGTGTCAAACTCTATTTCTAGAAGCCTTAGCTCTGCAGGGTTTAGCTCCAACCAGCTCCAAATCACACCTGCATGGAAGTTTCTAATAATCCCGAAGACCTTGATTAGCTGGATCAGGCGTGTTTGATTAGGGTTGGAGCTAAACTTTGCAGAGCTGTGGCCCTTCAAGAATTGAGTTTGAGACCAATGGTCTATACCTTACACTCAACAGTGGTTATTCTTACTATATAAGTTGAGATAGATGATATATATATATATATGAGATAAATGAGATATAAGGTTTTCCAGTTTTCTTTCTATTTAACGGTAAAACTTTACAATAAGGTTCATTAGTTAACATTAGTTAACTACAGTAGTTAACATGAACTAAGAATGAACAATACTTCTACTGCATTTATTGATCTTAGTTTATGTTAATGTTAACATTTACTAATGTATTATTAAAATCACAGGTAGTGTTTGTAGTAACATTAGTTAATGCGCTGTTCACTTTGTTAGTTAATACATTAACTAATGTTAACAAATGACACCTTATTTTAAATTGTTACCTATCTATCTGCTTGTCTATCTATCTATCTATCTATCTATCTATCTATCTATCTATCTATCTATCTATCTATCTATCTATAATTTCATCAATGAAAATGTAACAAATTATTAATTTTATTAATTTAATTGTTTTTATTGGAGCCATTTTATTTTTTATTAAATGTAATTATTTTTAGTGTATTTTTACATAATACAAATTGTATATATATATATATATATATATATATATATATATAATTAGATAAAACTTTTTCTTTTGCCAAAACAGTAACTATATATAATATTTTCCTGAGAAATGCGGTCACCATTTGCTGTTAGGCTCCCAAAAGCCTAAGTGCGTATAGGGTATACAGCATATTCTGCATAATTTACTATGACTAAAGCAAGAGTGTGACTAATTTATAAATACCGTTTTCATTTAGGAACATTAATACTTCAAAAAAATCTGCAAAAACAGCTTTGACTCTGCCGCATTACAAAAGGCAAGAAATCCGTAGGTTGTGCACAAAGCAAGCAAAATACATATACAAGAGGACAGTTGCATAGAGGCAAGGTTGGAGCCACACTGCAGTGTGCTTGAGTGAGCATGTAGGCCATGCACGGCCGCTGATGCATCGCTCACCCCCAGGACCGAGAGGGGGGAGTTTGTACACACGAGTCAAACAAGCCTCCCTGCATTCATGTGACATCCTCTGCCCCAGAGAAAGATAATGCTGGTTCCACAGTAAATAAAGTCATATTCAAGAAGACAGGTTCGGTTTTGTAGGATTAATGGTTCATTATTTCTGAAATAATTCCAGTCTGGGTAATTTTGTCATGCATGAAATGTAACGAGTTATATAAGGCACCGGTTTGCATCCAACAGCGGACGAACTTTAAGGTAACCTGTTAAAGCAAAAACCCATTCATTATTGCAGAAATTTCACATTTGACCTTTAAAATTGGCTGCAATGGAAGGTCAGAGAATTGTGGATGCAAAAATGATATGCGTGAAAGAAAACATTGAGGAGGGCGAATTCTTATCCGTCAATCAGACGTCGCAACATTAAGGACTGTGGTTCTGGATTAACATACATCAGAAAGGCCAATTACCCTCAACATCTTAAGCTTAAGACAAGAGGCCTGAGGTGGTTTTGAATACGGAGGGACGTGGGTCTAATTATACAGTATGATCCCTCTCACTTGAATGGCTTCCCGCAAAATCGAAACCTGTGAGGGAGTTGTGGATCAATCCGAGCTTTGGATTAAGAGTTCTCTGATAGCCCCCTGTCGAGATCACGTTTAGAGAAGTATCTTACGGTTCTCGTTTTAATCGTCTCCTTTCCGCAGTCATCCTACTTTTATTCGTGAGCCTGTGATGGTCTTCAAATGAGCTTATCCAACGCCTCAGACAAGCTAGCACCTTCGCTTCCTTGATATGACTAACCCGGAGGCAACCAGGAAGGTGGAGGTGTGAAATTATCTTTAAATAAAAGTGCAAGAGCTTGCGCCTACTGTACTTTATGCTGTATGGTAATCTTTGGTGTAAATTATGAATCAATTTATTGTCGGGGCGCTTCCTTCTTTTTGGTACAAGGTATGCTTGGGTGTCTGATTACATTTTGTTAAAGAATTAGAGACACAATTCTCATGCTTTTGTTGCTAAAACTTATAGATATTAGACTGTTAACTAATATAAAATCAGCTTAGCTTAAAAAGTAGAAAGTTTTAAACACATCAGATGCTTGTATCCCCTTCTTAAGATGGTGATATTGGTCTGACCCTCCTCAAAGGTTTATTTCACTGACATAATTTAATAATTTTCCTCACTGTTACAAATTATTGTAAAAAATATTTTTTAGGAATTAAATTGTACCAGTTTCTACATCCTAAACTTGCATGCTTCATATGCTTTTTAGATATCCCTAAAACATTTCCGTAATTCTCCTTTTTTAGCATAACATATTTCAACACTGTTACTATTCTGACCTATTTAAATAAATAAACATAATTTGTTTGTAATTTGATGATTATTTAATGTGTATCAATACAAAATCACTAGATCACAGTTTTAAAAGGGTTGCAAAACTATAATTTGTTGTTTGTACAATGGCACAATTCAACTTTAATCAAATTATTGTTATATGAATGTATGAAACAAACAATTTTCTTTTCTTGGAATTATAATTTATTGGAATAATAATTTTATCAGTTACTACAAATCATTATCCGATCCTCTGAAACCCTGTTACTGTTTTATTTTAATCCATAATTTTATGTTTATTTATTGTGTATTGTTAAAAAGAATACAACATCACCAAATCAGAGTTTAAACTGTATTTAAAACATCTTTTTCAAATTGTGGTAACAGGGTTACTCTGGTAACTCTGTAGAAAATAAAACACATTAAACACACTTTGTAAACTATTCACATATTCTCTTCTTAAATTGGGGATTTTGGCAAAACCTCATTTACATGAATTATAATGTTATAATTTACTACAAACCAACACTGAATGTCAAACTAGCTTACATTAGGCTAAATTAGGCTTCAACCCTGTTACTTGCAATCTTGTTAGTGTTCTGGCATTAGGTTATTATTTCTTTAATAAACAGGTAAATGTATTTTTTGCTGTTTTTAAATATTTTATATTTAATATTTATTGCTACAAAATTACAGTTTTAAACTGCATCTGAAACTCTCATATAACCTGAATAGCAGATAAACCTAAAACAATGCATGCAGTATAATATTAGGTTTAATAACACCTTTAAACATATTAAATGCCTATTATATCCCCCTGACCTGAGGCCCTGACCTTCCTGACCTTATTCAGCAAATTAAAATCATGTGTCATAATAAATAAATTATACTAATTAATGTATTTCTTTTTTACTTTGTTGTTAGAAAGGGTCAGTTTAATTTGTTAAAGAACCAATCCTGTTCTGTGTCTTTGTGAGTCTCATATCTCATTCCAGGCAGTAATTTGTAAAGCAAGACACATGCTTGAACTTTTCATACCCAACGTCCTGTGTTTCTCACAAGCGGCCAGCTATAAGAATGGTCTGTACCTCTCTGTTTCATCTCTGTTTTGTTATGAACGAAATAGTGACTTCTACACCCAGTTAACGACTGTTTCCCAGCAGTAGCCGCATGACACTACCTTCTCAACCACGGCCTCAACGGTTTTAACCACTTCCACATCCTCTCTGCGTGCTCTGCCTCCCCCCCCCCAGCCTTCGTGTTTTGGATGGCGCTTGCTAGCACAATGCAGCTGCCAGGACTGATAGCATCGCACTGGGTAAAAATCGCTGCCAGCGTTTATGCTAGGTAGGCTTGCGATTCACGTGCTAGAACGCATTTAGGGGGTTTGTCAGGTTTTAATAATAGCAGACAGGCGGCAAACCGTGATGAGGACTTACAAAATCATCTAGTTGTCTTGTTAAACATCTAACGCTATAGTGAGCGCTAACATTAAAGAGAAGAAGCCTAGAAGCTCTCCCAGAAACAGCTTAAAACACAAAACCAGGCATTTTCACGAAACACAGACGTGAAAGGAGCTAGCGAATCAACACCAACGTTTACCCATGAACACCCTGCAGTTATCTCAGTGATTTACAGCTACTAGCCTATACTTTCATTGTCATGCAAAGCGTGCATTTCTTCATCATGCATTTCTGAGTAAGCATGTTTGGAAAGATGACTAAGATCCACTTTACTGTAATTAATGATTCACCATCTTAGTCTGAGAGTGTACACAAAGCGAGAATGAAACACTGATATTTTTGCAAGTTCTTTACTGGAGATGTTTGTATAAGCATTATATGGATTATTTAAAATACAAACATATTCCACGTTAAATACAAGCTCGATTGGCATAATTTATGGCATATTGTCGATTGCTAGTGTATAAATGACCGCTTACTTTAGGAAAACAAACAAACAGTAGAAGACACTTACAACAGTCAATAGGGCCAATTGAAATAGAAATAGAAATGTGAAGCTTATAATTTTACAAAAGCAATTACATTAATGTTTATGATAAAATGTGTATTATGAAGACACTTTCACAGTCATTGTTTAGGTTTTAGATATTAATGTATGTTGTCATGGCAGCCAATTAAACAAAAATATTTTTACACAAAAAGAAAAGTTAAACACATACTGTACAGCCGGTTTCCCGAACAGGGTTTAAGACTAGTCCTAGATTAAAATAAATGTGTTGTCTAAACTGGAAAAGGCTCTCACTGAGATATCTTAAAATACATCATTGCCATTGTTTGGTCTTAAAATGCTCACAGATAATGCATTTTTGTAAGAC
>JAUCMS010000049.1:11471900-11512988 GCA_032357445.1 Enteromius radiatus | reverse complement strand
TCGACTGTGAGATCGGGAGTCGAATCAAGCTTCTCGAATCGAATCGTCGAATCTTCGACCATTCGAGGACACCCCTATTATTGCCATTTGCATTGGCAAGAGCAAGTTCCTGTACTTGCTTGCAGAAGCAGCAATAACATTGTCATATCCATCATAAAATCGTCCGAGATTTGTCATGATTGAACTAAGGTTAACAGTTTTACACCCTACATACTGTGCAGTTACCATATCGCATATTTTTAATTTTAGAGTGCGTGGCTATTTGTAACTTTAATGTGTGAAACTTCCGATGTCAGTCACTTCCAGTTATTATTATTATTAGATTTTAATTTCAGTATAATCACAACCACACTGGTTTGTAGCACAAATAGTTTACTTTTTTTTTTACTTTTTTTTTTTGGTTGTGCAAACATTAAGAGAACATTCCGTTTTATCATTTTGTAAATATTATGAAAACACTATTAAATGTCTATTCTATTAATGTAACTGTTAATGTTAAGGTTACTGTAAATTTGAGAAAACCTTACAAGAATGTTCTGATGATATTCATGGGGTATGTCTCGCGCTATTACCAGAAATGGCTTACTTCCGTGTTTAATAAATAAATAAATAAGACTGGAATGCTGTGTTTACCAAAAAGCATTTAGAACCTGAATTATGTATTTTATGTTTACATACATTGTCAGATTCTCTCGAATATCACTCTAAATGTGCAAATAAACGTTATGTGTCATGCTTGACATCGAGTATACAATTTTCTGCAGCACATGTGATTTCAATTTCTTCAGTGCGCATGAGACTGAAATACGACATTACTGTGAATTTCTCAACTTCCCTTTATTGCCTCCTCTCTTTCTCTACTTTCTTTCTGTGGTGTTTCCTAAAGACCACAGAATCTATTTTCGCCCTCCTGTTTACTTTCATATATTTTAAATGTAGTCGTCCAGAGCCCCTCCCTGTCAAAGACCCAGCCCTGGTTAGCAACCCGGAGGCTGTGACACAGTGCTTCCATTCTTCAGGGGAACTCTGTGTGTGTGTGTGTGTGTGCCACGACCCCTCCCTAACCCAAACCCCAAAACCAGCACTGACTGTATCCAGGGTACGCTGTCATTTCCTGTCATGGGAGCCTGTCGTTCAGTTGGTTATAGGGTTGGGATCTTTCTTCGATATTGATGTGGATCTGAAGCAAATGAGTTCCATCATTAAATGACTTGTACCGTGTGATTAATTATACAGTTTGAGGGAAGCTTGGCTCTTTTTGTTTTTATTTTTGATCAGCCACTTAATTTACTCACCTAATGGTGGAGATGCAATGAAAAATTCATGAAGAGTCTTTGATGGTCAGGTCATTAAAAGTGCATTTACTTGTATTTTGTCCAAATTGACATCTTTATTCATTTTTATGAATTCGTTAAACACCGTTAAATCGAATATTGCTTCACCAAACGGCTTCAGCTGCGGGTGTTATTTGCTAAATATTGCATTTATTCCATTGATCGGCAACCACTGATCCCTGATTAACAAGTTGAAAAAATATTTACACTTGAGTGTAATTTTAAGGAATTTTCAGGAAAGAGTTTCATATCTGAAACAGATTTCTGACCGTTAAATTATTATATATATATAATAAATAATTATAATTAATTATAAAATGTTATTACTATTATTATGATTTTTTTTTACAATTTTAATAATTGTAATATTTTAATATATATTCTAATATTTATGTTTTTGTTGTGTTTTATTGTGTTAGTTAGCTGTATTTTTTATGTTTTATGATACCTATTACGCTAGGTATTTTATAAGTGTGTGTGTATAAGTTTGTGTCTGTGTCTGACTAAAGGTACAGTGTTCATAGATGTGATGACATCATGACAGGAAGTCACGACTCATATTTCCTCATATTTCTTAGATTGTCATCGTTTCACACCAGAACTTTTTGTTTGCACAGAGGGGGGCACAAGATGCGAAACGACACAAGAAAATGATAACATGGACTTGAGTCACATAGCGCTCCATACATGGGAAGTAATTGCAAAACAATTGTTGCGACGAACACTATCTGTATGAGCACTATTTTGAACGGCTCTCAGCTTGTGGTGAAATCAATTAAAACTCATGCTGTTTATTACCAATTGACTGAAATTAAGTGTTTTTGCAGTCGGAATGCAAGTCGATTCAATTTTTGGGGAATGAATATGTGAAATGAGGCATTACTTTTACAGCCATCTGATGCGAAAGAGGCATCTGGCTCCTTCAGAAAAGAGATTTAACCAGAGTAATGCTCTCCTATTTATCTACTCCTCCACTTTTACCATTAACATTATGCTAATAGGGCGACTCAGTAGCTTGTTACACACTCCTCGTGAAAATCCGTGCTGCGAAATCCATAGGATTCGTCGAGTTCCTATTCTCCGGATTGCCTGCTCACTCTCGGACATATAGATCTGCTTTGAGGTTCTTATCTGGCTCTCCCAGCCCCCGGCGTAATGCGTTCACTTACCAACTCCACACACTCGTTCTTAGGGGAGGAAAAAGACAGAATAGAAGGACTGACACTACAGTCTTAACTTCACAGTCAGCTCAGAGAAGAGCACACAGCTCTAAGCCGCCCCTGTTGCTGCCTGCGAGGTGGAGATATTAGAGCTCGGTGTAGGACAGATGCAAAGATCTGAGCAGCGCCAGCTAACTTCCATCTGTCATGCTTCCCCCCCCCGTACATCTAAAACAGAGGGAACATGCTGGACTTGATTTGAAACCAGAGAGAGATGTATTTTGCAAATGTTGGTTATTGTGATTTAAGGATTTAGTTTCATTCAGTGCTTCGACAAAAGATGAATAACCTTCTGAATGCCTAGAGTCTAAATCTTAATTAGACGTTTGTGGCTGTTGGTGCACTTCTGTTAGCTTTGGGGTTGTTAAAGGAATAGTTCGCCCAAAAATGAAAATTCTGTCATCGTTTACTGCTCCTCAAGTAGTTCCAAACCTGCATGAATTTCTTTGCTCTGGGGAATACAAAGGAAGATATTTTGAAGAAAGTTTTGGACCCCATTGACTTCCACAGTATTTCATTTTTTTTTTATTTACTCAGTCAATGTGGTCCAAAACAGCCTGGTTACAAATGTTATAATGTATAAGATACATTCAAAAATCTTCCTTTGTGTTTCAGCAGAACAAAGAAATTCATCCAGTTTTGGAACTACTCAATGAGTAAATGATGAACTTTTCCTGTAATATGCTAACGTACTCTTAAAAGTTGAAAAAAATTAAAAATAAAACTGGGAAAATATCAGAAATTCTACTGACTTAGCTTGCAGAGATTCCTGATGAAAAAATACATTACCCATAATTCTGTAGACAAATATTTGAGTTGAAACAAGCAAATTCCCATGAAGCACTCCCATGAAACACTGCAAAAAAAATAAATAAATTGGCAAGATTGGCAAAACAAAGTCAACATCCCTATGCTCTCAAACTACTTTCTTGTTTTTAATTTGATTGTGATTCAAAATGCTTTATGGGATTGTAGTCTTATATTTTTACATTTTGGAATACTTTTTGGCTTTAGAGCAAAGTTTGTAATGTGCTTCACCTCGAAGATGGTTGATTTGATCTTGACATATCTCTTTGATGAAGACAAAGTCTGTATGGGAAAAAATACTTCCAGAACGAAGACCACTAAAAAAGTCTGCACTCGATATCAACTACAGCTCACTTACATTAGCAAAAGCACACTACCTTACCTTCTGTATACATGGTAGAAATGGTAAATGTAGTATGGTAGTATGCTCATTTCAATTAAGCCTATATACCAATTAAGTGTTTGCAAACAGCAATGACGGGTTTGTTTTGTGGGTGGGGCCTAGCTAGTTGCAGAAAATTAAGTTTTCAAATGGTGGTCAAAACCATGGAATAAAAGAATAAATTATAATTCAAAATTCTGACGTTATTCTCAGAATTCTGAGATTATATCTCACAATTCGATAATGATAAAAAATCAACTCATCATTCACTCTTTTGAGTTTACATCTTACACTTCTGGCTTTTTTTTCCCTCAGAAAGGACACTATAGCTCACTATAGTTCTGATAAAAGTCCGAAATACGACATATGAAGTTGTATTCGAAAGAAAAAAAGTCAGAATTGTGAGACAAAATAGGTAAATTATTATAGGTTTATAGTATAGTATAGTATTTCATGCTGTAACTGGGCAAATATATGTTCCATATGAACTGCATATCTGAATATAATGTACAGTAGACCAATTGTTTAAATCAAGTTAATGCTTTATGTGTAAATTACTGCTATTATCTTTACTTAGTACTGCATGTGATGTTACGTTCCTGAATTAATGGTACATGTGGCTGACAAATGAGACATGATGATAGCATATTTGCTACTTGCTAATGCTAGCAAAAAAAGGACAACCTCTTTGATATGTCTCGCCAATTTAAATAGGAAATACATCAACACGGTAAACAAATGTCCCGAGTTTAAGAATAACAGGAATCAAAGGACCCGGTAAGCATCTTTAAACATTTTTACTTGCAAAACTGAAAGAATCTAGGTAAAATAAATCAAGCACTCTAAACACTATAAACATTCCAGGTGGTGCCATTATGGCTCTGGCAGGCTGAATCTATAAGGAGATCCTGACATGATTTCATATGCACTTTCATGTGGCTTGCCATTTAATTATACATCAGTTTAGGGCCTCAGAATGAGACCCCGTCACTTCACAGGTACAAACAGTTGAATTATTAAGCAGCGTACAGGCTGGAAATGCAGCAGCGTAGCTGTTTTGGTGCAAAAATGGGAAAGACTGCAGGGTGATGTATCCCTTTATCCTTACATTCCCCGACTTCCTCTCAGCTCTTTGAGTCAACTGAGCTGCTTTTCCGTCACATTCAGTTCTGGAGGAGCGCGATTAAACTTGGTCAGACAGCCTTGTGTGGATTTTTGTCGTTAGCATTTTGGTCTTGTTCTGTGGTGCCTATATATCCACAAATTTTCAAAGCACTGAAACAGGGACTTCGAAAAAGTAAGACAAAGCATTTTGACAGATCAATTATGAGAGTGGAGCTTGAAGTGGCTAAATGTGCATACTGACACTAGCGGAATGAGGTTTAATTCAGTTGAGCAGGACTGTGTGAGTGCATAGCTAAACCTAAATACTCTGTGTATATATCCTATTAGATACAAACATGTATGCAAAAAGCATTGACATGGAATTAAAGGATCTGAAATGTGGAATGTTAATGTAAAATTTAAAGCTGAAGTGTGTAATTTTTCTTGATGTGTAATACTCTATCCAAGCTTAATATGTAGAGACAACTAAGTGAGACATTTGTAGGTTGATTCTCCTGAAAAATGTAAACAGTCACTAAAGTGTTTTTAAAACATTGCTTTGTTTGTTTCAGAATCCTGACCAGCCCACCGTAGCAACAGTGGCTCAGCCAATGGCATGAGTTGGGGGTGTGGCTTTTTGTTGGCAGACCAATAATAGAATGTTTGATAACATTACATTTTTAGTCATTCATTTTACAATTCATTTGGAAAATTCTGTAATAGTAGAGCAGAAATCATGTACCTTTACATTTAGGATTTTTTAAATTAAATTTGAATTTAAATATCTTTCCCAAAGGACAAAGTCTCTGATTGACATAATGCATGCAAAGTTTTTAAAGGGTTAGTTCACCCCAAAAATAAAAACTGTGGCATTAAATACTGACCCTCATGTCGTTCCGAACCCATAAGACCTTCGTTCATCTTCGGAACACAAATCAGAGAGCCATCTGACCCTCCATAGACAACAATACAACTGAAATGATCCCAGATCCAGAAACGTGGTAAAAACATTGGTAAAACTGTCCATGTGACATCAATGGATCAACTTCAGTTATGCGACGCTACAAGATTTTTTTTGCGTAAAGAATTTGTTCTCCCCAGAGTTACGTCACAATGCATGCATATGCTTTCCTCTAGGCATAAACAATGCTTGTTACATTCATGATGTCTTAAAATGTAATTGTATCAAATTTATACGTAAAATGTTTGCATGCAGTATATCCATCAGAGACTTTGTTTCATGGGAGAATACACTCTTAAAACATTCACTCAATTCACTGAAGACATTCAGTCACCCAGGATGCATCACTTCCTTTAATTTACACCTCCAGGGCTTCAGATGTGTGATATACAGCTGATTGGGTGATGCGATTCAAACGATAGCAGGAAGGGAGAGGGAGGGGGGGTGAGAGAGAGAAATAGAGGGGTGTAACAGAAGCTGGCAGACAGTGTTTTTCGAAGCAGTATACGCATGAGTGGGCTGGTTAAGTTGATATCTGCTGGGGTTGATGGGTGAGGGGCGTGCGTGTGCCAGGCGGGAGGGCCTCATGCCGATGACAGGTGAAGCCTATTACTACAGCTGAGACCTCGCAGCTGACCTGGATCTACTCGGGATCCTCTCTGCAGAGCACATGCCATGTTTCCAGGATTACTACGGCCCCTTTGAGACAACAATACGCAGCTCATTCTTAAAGCATAATACCAAATTGAAGTGTGCACGGCCAACCCAAAGCTTAGTTTTAAGATCATGCAATCGTTAATAAAACTACAACTTATTTTAAAGTCAAAAAGTCAGCCTGGAGATTTGCATCAAGTAGGTCAACTTTGAGGTGCTTAAAGACTGAGAACTGGAACATGACACCTTCTTGCACTCATTTCTCTCAAGCACAGCTCAGTGTGACGTAAATGAGCCAGTGAACACCTTTTTATCATTGATGTAAGTGCTTTTGAGGGTTTATCCCATTCAACCGTACCTGTCCTCCGACTCTTACTGACTATTACTGATTTAACTTACTTGGAAATCTTCAAGTCTTCACCGGAAGGCAGAGAAAGAAAGTCACCACCAAGAAGTTCTGCAAAGCAACCCAACATTCTCTTAAAATAACCTTTGAAATCAATCGCCATCATATTCAGACCAGTAACCACACATCAGTTACATTTTTTAGTAATGTGGCAAGTTGCAACATCTGTATTGAAGTTTGTGTTGCACCTAAACTTCTTGGAAATCTTCAGGGCTTCTCGGTGCGTCAAGAGATTAAATGTGGCAACTAAAAGTTCAGCATGAGCAAGCCAATTCGAAGTTTCGACTTTCGACTTTAAAGTTTTCAGGTATTTTATTATATGTTCAACGCCATTTTAAACAGGGTACCCTCAAATGTTCAGCAAAACAACCCAAACTTGCCACTGGTTTTGCATGGTTTTAAAGGGTCACACGAATACATTCTCAAAAACCTCAAGATTTAAATATTTCTCTTGAATACTGACTCAAATTATTGTATGTTCGAAACTGCTGAAAATTGCCAATTTACACCTTGTACTGGCAGTTCGCATCGTATTTCAACACGTGTAAATGTAACACTTATTAAAGCTAAATTATGTAGCAATTTTGCCACTGCCATTAATTTGCACTGCGCTGTTCGAAAGCCAGTATATACTAGTTAGCTATGTTTTAAAGCATGGCTGCTCATTTCAACTGTTTTAAGATTGCCCTTAGTTAGTCACAGTCTTTAAATGAGCAGGTCTCGTCTACACTACCTCATATCTGTACCATTTGCCATATAGTGTGATGTATATACCATATTTATAACTAATAGATATATTTATATTTATTTATATACTTTGTATTTGCACTTTCTGGTTGGATGCTAACTGCATTTCATTGGCTATGTACTTGTACTCTGCACAATGACAATAAAGTTGAATTTAATCTAATTGAATCTAATCTAATGAGTTGATTTAAACTGGTCCTGAACTGGTTATAAGTTGGTTATAAGCTGATTTAAAGGATTAGTTCACCCAAAAATGAAAATTCTGTCATTTATTACTCACCCTCGGGTTGTTTCAAACTCATAAGACCTTCGTTCATCTTCAGAACACAAATTAAGATATTTTTGATGATATCACCCTGCATAGACAGCAATACAACTGAAATGATCCCAGATCCAAAAATGTTGCAAAAACATTGGTAAAACAGTTCATGTGAAATCAGTGGATCAACTTCAGTTTTGTGAAGTTAGGAGAATATTTTTTTGCGCAATAAAGACAAAAATAGCATAATTTAACCAATCTTCTCCCGTGACCTTCTCTCTAAAATGGCGGAAGAAGTATTACAGTGTAAGCGTACGCTTTCCTCTAGTCATAAACAGCCGCAGTAGTCTAGGGAGGGACAGATGGCAAAATAATCATTTTTGGTTGAACTAATCTTTTAAGCTGGTCGGGTGATGGTCCAAAGCAACTAGCTCCAGGTCATGACCTTTTTAGAGATCTTCTGATGTTCTTCTCAATACAGGGTGGAATGCAAGAAAATGGCAATTCAATGTTCTACATAGGTCTGCAATATGAAGGTGGGCCTAATATCGCTAGATCTTCCACTCCGTCCTGCTTTCCTGTCAACATACCTACATTTATTGCGTTGTTGCATTGTTGGATCAACGAAACTACTGCAAAGCAAACCAAAACCTGTGCGCACTTGCGCTAAATGTTGATGTGATGACCCTGGTTGAAATCTTCCGTTACAGTTTTTGCATGAATTGTTAGATGCTGGAGCTGCCTGAGACACTGCAGCGTTACATGTGCTTTGTCTTGCCTTTCTTTTTTATCCGTTGGTTCTGAAATTGGAAACACCTTGACACACATTTTCGGTTCCCACGTGTGAATCATCATTTGCTGTCTTTATGAAACCCGACTGACCAAAACGACAAGCGAAACCTTTAGCTCCTCTTCGTCATCCATCAGTCCCAGCAAAATAATTACACTGGCTGCCTGAGACCCAAATCGAGGGGTCGAATCTAATAACCTCCATTAACTCCTCAGACATCTCATACGGCGAGTGCAGCGTAATGATGTTAGGCCTCCTTCAGCAACAGATAATGCTTGGTCTCAAGGCATATTGCGCTCACACGCCAGGCTGCTTTTTAGGGGCTCAGGCCGTTTTTCTGGAGAAATGGTATTCTTTGAAGGTGTCCACGGGCGAACCTGGGTGGATATTATCAGCATCTCTCAGCTGAACCGTGATGCCTGCCAGGGTCCTCAGCGCGCTCGACTGGCAGGCTGTCGCTCAGAGCAGTAGGGTTTTTCTTCGCCCTTGTTTTGGCACCGAGGCCAGGGCAGATGCCACACTCTTCCCTCGGGGCTTGGTGTGCGTATGTGTGGATGTATGTTTGGGATGAAACCTGTGGCTGCAGTGTCGTAAGGCAGAGGAGGCAAGTGTTAAATAGCCAATCTATGGCATCATGGAGGCAATAGCGAGGTCTTCGCAACAGATGGATGGAAAAGCTGACAGTGTAGCAAACCTCTGCGGAGTAGATGTAGGGAACAAGGCGCTCTCAAAACTGGATTAAAGCAGATAAGCGTGCATGGAAACAGTGCCATTTTTCTCCGATTTCAAATGAAACTGCCAATGTAGCACAATTTTGCAAGTTTTTTTTTCTGTGCACAACGTACTCGGATCTTGAGGTTTGCTAGGGATGTTCTGATTTTGACTCATAATTTTGACTCGTAAACGTGATCGCATCCTTATTCGTAGGTGTTAGAGTGGAAAGTGTGGTTCTATCACATATTTTTTGCCGTTCGGATAGACTGATACATTCAATATCAACAAGGAGAGACGGTTTCTAAAATGTCGCTGTTTTATGTACAAACAACTCTATGTGCGTTTCACTTACATCTCAGTGCTATTAATTAAATTTAACCATATATTACTTTTGAATAACCACATCTGGATTTTATGTTTAATAAATTTCCTCATAAAAAGGTCAATTTTTTTGGATCATTTGGAGGATTTCCTAGCGGTTTTTTTTCTCTCTGAATTTGTGCATACTCTATATAGCCGTTTGTTATATATGTTGACAATTTATTGGTATTGTGAAAATATGTGTGTATGAAATACAAATACGATTTTTAGCATGAAAATATTTTTTCTTTTACTATCACAGTTTTCATGGACAGAAATGGAAAAAAAAGCACACTGCTATTTATAGTTATTACACTATGTTTTAGTGTATTTATAGACTTCTAGATGCAAATGACATGACATCTGTGCTGCAGCTCAATATAATGCAATTCACACATGCATTGCAACTGCAGATACTTTGCACACGCTTGCCTTTGAACTGATTAAACATTAAAATTCATAATTTTTTTAAAGGTGGTAATCACACAAAGCGGAAAGTAGAAAATTATTATTGTGCTTTCAAAAAAAAAGTCTAAAAATGAAATATTTTTTCAAGCCTATGCAGTTATACGTCCTTGCATCAGAGCTAAGGCTAAAATTAGACCTAAATCATCATGCATTAACGGTTCTCTGAATCCTCTTTGCTTTCTACAATTTATGCTAAGCATTGCAAAATGTCAGTCTAAATTTAGGAGTGGAACAAAGATAAGATTCTGCTCATTTGCGACGAGCCGAACGCTTTGCTGTTGATCTTCTTTATTTTGAATTCTGTTTGTTGATTTGTTGCCCCCTCCAAATGCATACACACACACACACATACACACACACCTGCAGCAGGATATTGTGACACATAACTGCCAAGCCCTTATTGAGTGAATAAAAATGAAAGCAAGAAGGCCTTCTGAGTATGACTGTGCTTCTGACCAGAGATTAATGATGAAATATGTCCTTAATAAATTTGCACAAACCTGTGCTTTGACATGATCCATGACTATCAACTGGAAATATTGTGAACTATCCTCAGTCGACCAAATGTGGAGTTACTACAGAAATGCCACAGTCAAAAGCTTTTGTCACATCTTATATAACTCAGTAATATTTTTCACAATATATATTTAGTATTTACTCATTTAACAAACTGATCAACATTCTCCTTTACAGAAAATTGCCTTTAGAGGGTTTCAAACTGACCTTTATTAATCGTTACAACAGAGGTCCAAATGCAAGTAGATATTGAATTATTATATATATATTATATATATATATAAATGCCACTTTTTTCAAAATCTTTTCAGCAGGAACTTCATCCACAATCCATAAAGTGTCTTTTTTTTCTCTATATAGTTAATATTCTTTGCATAAGACACAAAAATGAAAATAATTTAGAAGCAAAATCACATTTTCATGACAGCTGCATATGATACATGACTCTCTAATATGCTAGAGAAAAAAATAGCTTAATAATTTCATTATAGGCACATAAATATATATATATATATATATATATATTTTAATGGATGTGTGATAAATATGTCTGATTTATTAATATTATGTATTTGTGCTGTCAAATGATTCATTTAATTTGAACTGCATCCAAACTAAAGTTTTTGTATAAATAAGTTATATGTGTATTGTGTGTATTTATTATGTATCAATAAATACACACTAATACAGCATATATTTTGAAAATATTTATATTTATTTATGTAACATGTTTATATTCATATAATTTGTATTATATAATATGTGTATTTCTATATACATAATAAACAAACACACACACACGCAGTACATACATATATATATATATATATATATATTTTTTTTTTTTAACACTGTCTTTATAATTAAATATTTATAATTGTCTTTATATCATTAGACAAAGAGTTAATTTTATACTTCATGATACCTTTACAATATGTGATCTCTTTAATTGTAAATACACTGTTGCAATGTTAAAGAGCCTTAAATCTTGAAAGAAAATGTAATGCAAAGCTTCAGTAAACATCTCCATAGCATGAATGCTTTTGACATCACATGCTACAACGGCTTCCAAAACTAACCAACCAACATGAGAAACACGTAATTCTGAGAGTGAAAGACAAAAAAGACGCTGATGATCAGTCTGCCGGTAGCAGGTGCGGCTCGATTCAAATGCCTGTCAAAGCTAATGTACGCTAATCAGCTGTTGGATTTGCCTTTTTTGGCTATCGCACGTAATGAAAGATGAGAATATGTCATCAGACACTCTTTTTTTTCTCCCCTCTTGTAGAATTATCAAACCATGAAGGTGGTGGTGGGCCATTCAGATGAGGAAGAGAGAGAGAAGGGGCGTCACTAAAAATCAGAAAACAACTGCACAGCCCACATGGTGGATCATGACAGCAGTCAAGTGAATAACTCAAGAAGGGGAAGCTTTGCAGAATATTGATTTAATGCTGCATTCATGCAGGGAGGAGGTTCACCCGCATTACGCACGCTCTAATATTCCCAAACATACCTTGGGCCTTTGGTTTTCTGAGCCACTCTGAGAAAAAAAAAGAGGCCGGAATATTCCTCTCGCATGAGCATTTAAGCACAATTCAGTGTCTCCGAATCGAAGCGTAAACTGAATCGTTCGAAATCTAAAGAAAAGAGCCTCCTGTGATGGAACGCCAGTGATTAGTGCTCATAGGGTGTAAAAAGGATGGCTTTATGAAGCATCCTGATCAATTTTTAGTCAATACTGTGTTTTTAATGCCATGTTGGACATTTATTCAATTATAATATGTCAGGGAGTGAAGGATATGTGTGAATGGAAGTGGCTTACAGGTGCTGAAATGTACACATTAACAGGTATCTTATGAATATCTTTAGAATAAAGATACACTGAATATGACTGAAATTGAATTTCAGGCAAGATATTATTGAAATGTGATGCATTTGTTTGACCCATAAATAAATAAATAATGAAATCAAATGAAAAATAACCATCCAGGATATGTTACAACAAAATGACCATAAGGTGATGTACTTTTCTTTCTTTTTTTCCCTTTGTGTTATGGTTTTTATTGCATTCATTTAAACACTTCCTGAAAGGTTGATGAAATTTCCTATAATAAATATAAACAATAACCAGGTACATTAAAAGGTGATTTACTTTTGATTCTCTTATAATACAGTAACTGTCCTTATTATATCATTTTGATTACATTAATTCTTTTTGATAGAAGTGGCATCTTCTATTGCAAATACATCATTTATTGTAAATATTACATACAAGTGCATAAAATGTACTTTTATGTACTTTTAATAGCATTTAATTAAGCAGTCTTGCCATGTGAAATAAAATATTTCGAAAGACAATATGTAAAGAGCTGTTTTAGTTTTACTCTTTAGCTTGACAGTGCATTTCTAGTATCAACACCTACTAGTTTTATTTTATTATATTTAAAAAAGTAAATTAAAACAGTGTTGTTTTAATTAAAAGGAACATCATTAATTAGATGCTTTACCAATAAAATGATGTCCATGCAAACAATATTTACTATATAGAATATTTCGTTTATATGAGAAATTTCTATTTATTTAGTCTAAAATATATTAAAACATATATTTAAATACCAACTTTATCTGGAAATCAAGTCTGTGTGGTCTTATATTTAAAATGCATTAAACTATCATGATTGCTATCTTATAATAAGCAATAAACGAAACAACCTATACTGATTCTTACTGGCGCAATGTATGTTCCAGCAGCTTTGAAGACCCCAGACATCAGAAAACATTCCCCATTTTTCTTCTCACACTTTCTTGCGCACCGAAATCAGCTAGGAGGAGCGTCTGTCCCTCCGCTTGCGTCCAATGGAACAAAGAGCAGCGTTATCAATGTACCCGGGTTCAGCCAATGGGAGCGTTCCGCTCCTGATGACGCGGCGGCTTTGGTCTCTTCCCACTGCGCAGGAAGCGAGACGCGCAAAAGCATCAGAAGTTAAACGCAAAGGTAACGCGGCACACGCAAGAGCAAGCAGCAGTTTTTACCCTAACCGCTCGGAGTTTCCCGCGAACGCAAGAGGAACCCGGCGTCTCGAGCAGAATGAATGGTTGGTATCGATATTACTTATTTTTATTATTCTACGAAAAACACTTTGCAAGACGTGTTAGATGTTTATCGTAGTTTTTTTTTTTTTGGAGAACATATCACAGAGTTTTTAATCAGATCTTTACAGAGCTACTTTGCAATAACAAACGTTTAAAACTGATAGCTATATATATTATGATATATTTTATAATATGCTGCTATTGATTTTGTGTATTCTTACGTTATTTTAAAAATTGATTTGATTCATTTTACTGCTTGTCTTTTTGTGAAATACAGACGTTTATCTGTTATAAAACATTTTTCTACCTGATCTAGTTCAGCCTAAACCTAGTGAGCCGTTCTAGAATTGTATTATTTCAGAAAATGTTATATTTCCGAAATAGTCTAGATTTTATTTGTCATATTCTAAGATTAGTATCATGACCCCATGTGAAAATCTGATGCAATTTGTCTAATTTGTCTCGTGCTGTAAAGTTGTGACAGCCGGTGACCTGTGTCAAACAGTTGTGTTTGTTTTTCTTCATTAATCATATGCAGACTTCCATATGCATTTTAAAAAGCATCTCATAAATATAAATAATGCTTGTATTAATATTAATTTAACATCTTGAGATCTGGGAAACCTGAGTTAAAAAAAAAATAATAATAATAGGCTTATTTAGATCGCAATGCATTGCAATGAGACCTTGCAAGGCTGTTTGATGTCTGAGGGTCTTCAGATGTTTTTAATTAGGACCTGTAAAAAAAAAAAATCAGTCTGTCCTGTTCTCTGGGGCGATGCTTTGAAAAAAAAAAAGGCAGGAGAACACAGAAAGTCACTTCAGTGGAGGATCGGCTAATCAAATTTTTATAGCATTTTCTCATTTTTTCCCTCTCTCTCTCTCTCTCTCTCTCTCTCTACCCTCCCTCCCTTCGCTTTCTTGATCCCGGTGAACGAGTTTCTCTTTGTCTGCTTCTTTGGTAACCACACCTCCCCCCAAAACGCAGCCGGCTCAGACACCTGAAGGCTAGACATAATGATCAACGCAGTCCCCATGAGTCTGGATGCCTGCCAGTTGTTTTCGCTCTTTTTTTTTTCTTCACTACTTTGTCTCTTCTTCTGTTTTTTTCCCCCTCTTGCATCTCTTGCCCTGCACAATCAAGGGGCCAGCGCTCAATGTTGGGGGCCAGTATGCAGTATACGAGGGGCCAACTCTTCTGCAATGTATGGACCACAGAGAAAGAAGTCTGGCACACATGCAACGAGAAGCATGAACAACAGTCTCCTTGTGTGTGTGTGTGTGTGTGTGTGTGTGTGAGCGGTAGTCTTTATTCAACCAATTGCATATCAAGTCTTTTTTTTTTGCCATGCAAGACCTGTCAGTATACTTTGCATGTTTTGCCTTCGTAAAGAGCAAGGTTGGCTTATTAAGATCCAGATACTGTTGGTTTTCTTTAATGTGTGGATTAGACAGAGCGTTGGATTCCCAGCTTGTTTAAGTGCTTTGTCTGTGTCAGATTAGGTTTACCGCATGTGAAATTATATACAGTGAGACGTAATAATGCAAGAATGAATGTGCGATGAGGAAAGCTGAAAGGATTGATAAAACAACCCTTTTTTGCAGAGTATCCTAAGCAATGTATTCGAATTTTAGAGGAATCGTGTGATTAAAGATATTAAAGTTGACCAAAAATAAAATGTAGCTAACAATAAATAAAAAAAGGTATGAAAAGCACAATTAATAATAATATAATGTTTGATTTCCGTGTAGAATTCAGTGTATAGCAATTTAAAAAAAAATAAATAAATACATCTTTGTTCATTTTAGTATATATATATATATATATATATATATATATATAAAAATATAGTTATCCTTACCACACCCAATTGTCTCTCATACATTTGAATTACATTAGTGTGTGTTTCGGCAGAAAAAGTGTCCCCCCCAAAAAATCGCCATTTTGTCTCTAGCCAGTGCACTTTGGTTTGCTCGACTTGCAATATTTTGGATGTAGCCTGCTTGTGTTTTCTCACACGGCTCAGAGCCGACATGTTGGGAGTACAATGGCACTAAGTAGACGGCAGATCCTTTCTTTCTCGCTCTCCTCCTCTGCCATAAGCCTTTGAAGGGGTGTAATAAAAGGTTCAATAGAAGCAACAAGCTGTTTTTTTCTCTCCTCTCATGCATTCTTTAGGCATTCTACCTGCGCATGAATAGGAGGCCACTGAGACTCTCTGACAGAGGAAGAGTGTTTATTGAGGGCTAAAGGGCTCAATACAATCAGACAGCCTCACGTAGAGAACTACGTGGTTTGGGCAAGAGGCCATGGGCGTGTGTTCTCCCTAGTGTCACACCCATTGACTCCGTTTTGAGTGAACGTTTTTTGGGCTGCCAAGAGGAAAACTGTATAGAAACACGCACTGTGGATATAGATATCGAGTATGTTTTTAGTAGATGTATTTTTGATCATTGCAAAGACTTGAAAATGAAAGGATCTTTATTGGCATTTATGGTTCCATTAAGAATCTTTCTATTCCACAAAAGGTTCTTTTTGATTGTTGAATGTTCTTCACAGTATGAGAGCCCAAAATGGCGTCTTTTTGGAAGCTTTATTTTTTTGTGATTAATTATTTCAGAAGAGATTTTTAAATACCAACAACACAGATGAATTCTGGGAGTGATTTCGATGTTTTAATGAGAAATATTTATTTTCAGTTGCAGTTTTCATTTGTAATCCTTTACAAAGTTGCTGGTTTTATAAAAATGAGAAAAGAAAGAGGAACTAATTAATTTTTAATATGTTTTTAAGAAAAGGAACAATATAAAAGCATGTGTCCCTGTCAAGTGTATAAAGAAAGAATTTGCTACAAAATAATTTGAAATTATTTGTGATTATTTAATTTTTAAGATTGCACCTTCCTGACATTCAAACAGCATGAATAAAATGGATTTATACAGAAATTTGGATGACACCTACACATATCCCTCCTAAAAATAGCCTATTTTTATTGAATATCATCTCCTGTAGCAGTTTTCATTTCAGTACGTATAGAAATGCTATCCATTATATCAGCTAAGCTTAAACTACGCAGCCCAGCATTAAAGGAAATATGTAATAATATTTATGCCTGCTGAATTATGGGGTGGAAATTGAATGGAGGGTTCTTGACTTATTCCTCTTGCGCTCAGTGTGAAAACGCGTCGCCGGGTAGAGGTTAATTGTTTTTAGATCTTTATGTGTCAAGAGAAAATGGAGAAACTGGTGCATAATTGAGCTCCTGGTCGTTTGAGTGATTATGGATTAATGCGCCTCTCCAAAGAAGAAAGACAGCGAGGGAAGGAGCGAAAAGAAAGGGTCGAAAAGACCCATGTCGTGAGCTGCAACCACAGGGGTTGTCTGGTCTTTTCAGAGCGAGAAGGAGTGGAGGCTTGTTTAGTCAGTGGCCCTTGGGGGCTTGACCTTTGACCTGGGCCGTGCCCCTCTGTGCTCCAGGTGCAGGTCGGTTCTCCACGGTTTTCATTGTACACACACACACTCCAGAGGGCCGGGGGTAATGTTGCGTGATGCCTTTTTATTTTTTGTTTGTACGAGGTGTGGCTGAGACCAAAAGGGTTGTGAGGGTGGGCGGACGAACCTACTTTCCTTGTAGTGTTTGTTAAAACAGCCTTGAAGTAAAGATAATGCAGTGTTGTAATATTCATGAATGCATTAATCAGGAGGTTGTCATGTATAATTATTACAGTGTTTGATAATGCCAGAGCAAATCACCTCAGGCAGTGGTGATTGCTGCCTGATGCTATTAATGTTCTTTAATAAAATGCCTGTGTGGGCCGAACCATCAGCGCAGCCCGGTAGTTAAGTGCTGTAAGGTTAATGAGGCAATTTACATACGTTCTGCCGCCATCTGGACGCAGTAAGAGACAGCTGCTTGCTCTTATTTCATACTGTGTTTTGGGAGCTAACCCGCAGAAATGTCATTCCAGTACATGCAGAGAGCTTGTTGAACACTTTTGACTTTTGTCCCGTCAACACGGATGAATTCTGGGAGAGATTTGCTATGCTAATGAGCAGTTTTGCTTCTCAGTTGCAGTTGCAGTTTTGTAATCCCCCACACAGTAGCTGACATTAAAAAAAGAAAAGAAAAAAGAGGTACTGATTTGTTTTTAATTTGTTTTTGAGTAGTGTGCATGCTAATAGTTCTTTAATTCTTTTGCTTTAGCATGTGGTAGCTGTTGTGCACAAGGTTGCTTGATATAATTAGGTGTGAGCCAAACATTCAAAATACAAGAGGTTTTTATTAATTTTTTTAAAGTCTGAGCTCAATGTACATGGAGTGTATGTGTGCAGATAAGTCTTTAATGCTTTAAAAGTCATCAGTTACTGATTAAATGACTGAAATTGAAGTAAAAAAGTAGCATGACTACAACTGGATATATGACCATAAACTAGAGATGTAGGTCACCAGTTTTGAATTTCCCCTTTATCCCATGTTTTTCCTCAGAAGCTCTTTCACTTAGCGGTTCTTGTTTTTGTTTTGTTTTTGTTTTTTTTTTAAAGCTGGCACTTAAAATAATAATTATACACCCTCTAACATGTTAGCTAGCTTAAAACAATAGCATAGAATTTTAAACAAAGCCCAAATTATTCTTCATTTATACCTTTATTCTGACATTCTCTCATTTTTACTCAGCAATAATACCGCTAGATGGTAATTTCTTTAACTTTTAGCTAATGAACCAAAATGCTAAGCTAAAAAGCTTGTTAGCTTAAGCTAAAAACTGTCAGTTTTATTTTACCACACATTTTTTGTTCGCTCAAATCAGTCACTGATAATTCATTCAGCCATTACAATAACTTAAGTCTATTTTTTTTAACAGTCCTTTACCAATGTCAGCAATTTGAGAACTAGACATAGAAAAAACATTGAAATTGAGCTGTATCTTGTAGGCCAGTCAGCATTTTTAGGAAACAGCTTTATACCAATTGCAGTCACTATCTTTCTTTAACAGCGACAACAAAAAAGGGTCTCTCGTTCCAAAGGCCTTCTCGTATACAGATAATTTCACACCACTTTCTCCGAGGACTGGACAAAGAACAGCCACTCTGCAATCGATAACCAAGTGAGGGAAAGACCGAGGACAGTTAAAGATTTGCAGTTTGGATCCGAAGTAGGTAGACACAACCAGGATCCCCTCCGATGGCTGATAGTTACTGGGCTATCCGTAAAATTGCAGAGATAGACCGTGAAAGGCAAAATTGTGGAGTTGGTGGATTCCTGCTGGCTCCGTTTCAGGCTAGGTAGACTTAAGCGACAAGTGTCAAGGGCTCGTCGGTGAAACCTGACAGCATTTTCCGACAGGCCGAGAGGAAGGGTGGAATTAATTCACTGTTGCCCCTGTGTGCCGCTTGATTCTTCAAGCCTCTCTCAATCCCAGCGATTAAAAAAACAATCCAGCTCGAAAGCGACATTATGTTAGATTCAGCAGACGTGTTTGTTCCAGTTAGGAGATCTTGCGAAAAGGAAGATGGGAATTAACTCTCATTGTCAGAAGCTCAATCCAAGATGAAAGCCGTCGAATGCACAGTTTTTACATATTCAGCATTTGTCCGGTTTTGGGGCTCTATCAAAGCAGAGCAGCACCAGGGAGCCTTTATTTGCCATCAGTTGTGCTGCAATGCAAAAGATATAGTATCTTTTTATTGTTTGGGTGTTCCTCATTCCAACTCGAGACTCTGTTGTGTGATCCATTCAGTCGAATTCTAGGGACCGGTCCAACTTTCAAGTCGCGGTTGATTCATTTAATGTCTTTGAACCCTATTCATGTGTTTGCAAAGTGAGCTAAAGACCTGCGAGCGGTAAACTTCAAAGCACTTCCATATTATACTTATTACAAGAAGTGCATCCAAGCATTAGTGGCTCTCATATCCAAAGCATTTATCCACAGCTAGCAGAAAGGAAGCTTAAATTGGCAAGCCATTGGCGTCAACACTTTGTGAAGCCCTTCAACAATTGAATAAACCACCAGAAGGTTACTGTGTGCTATCTGTATGGTGGCGCAGCCAAATTGTTGGAGGATGTCTTGCTGAGATCCTTCACCTTCAGTTTAGGATTCTCACAATGGATAAATAGGGAAGAAGTTTCATAGTGTGCAATTGACCTTGTCAGTTTTGTTATTGGACTTTCAAGATGTGCCATTCACAAGAACATCGACTCAGTTTGTTGGTTGTTCCTTGGATACTAGATGCAAGTTTGATGGATGTTTAATTGAGACATGGTGGACAATGAAGGCCCTCAAGGGAGCACTCAATTAGTTTAGCACCACTGCTGAAGCCGCCCTGTTTTGTCAGTGTGAGTACTGGGACTAGTAATCTCAATGAGGTTTTCATGGTCTGTGTACGAATATATCCAAACTCCCTGTGGTCCTGCCCTAGTCACCTCCTAATTTGAGTTAAACAGTCCTTTTAAAAAACATTTGTGCTGGAGTAAATTTGATATGTGACTATTGTCAAGCTCCCCTTCCCCTCCCCTATTGACTTGTGGCATTGACACAGACTCACTTAGGTTGCTAGTCATCAAAATTGACTTGTCATTGAAACATTTCAACATTTTCAACTCATTTCAACATTTCTTCCTAGTAAAGAGCGTTCACTTCTTTTCTCGACTGCAATTTTATAATATGCTGCAATATGCCCTTTGTGATCAAAAAATCATGATAAAATATTTAAATATGTATATTACACTGCATGTATTGTTGTGATAAAGTGGATAGCACAAAACACAGTTCTTAGAATCAGTATTATATGTCAGTGTTTTTAAAACCCTTCCTATGTCAAAGACTAAGAATGTTAAGTACAATCTTGAATTATTCCACTCAAGGTTTATCCAGGGATTGCCTGAGGATTCTGGAATCAGCACAACCGCTACAGGAGTGCTCATCTTCAGTCCAAACATTTCTCTCTCAGCTCATGGCTACAAGTGGATCTGAAACATTTCTTGGAGTTTTGCAGCAGCCCTTGTGATTTAAATACCTACAAATACACCCGCTGCATGCTTGAAATAACGTAAAAGCTAACATACTGTGTGAACACAAATGCTTTGCCACAAGGGGGGCTGTAGAGAGTTTTATCATGAACTGTCTTCTTCTATAAACTCCCAATGTTTATATCTAACTACCCCGGACCTATCTTATGCCCTGAGTATGTTTCTGTCCTACTCATGCTGCTGGTATTTTGTATAAAGGCGCAAGTCCAATATGGAGGAAGTGAACAAGATGTGTTTTAAGGTCTTTTAAGATGTTCAAAATCGTTTCCGAAGTAAATGGCTACCATAAACATTGGCATTAAAATGAAACCATAAAATACATTCCCCCAGCAACAAGTAGTGGCATAATGGGCATTAGCATAACATACGACACACTCTTGAAGTGTCAATTTGTCAGCAGCTGGCTAGTTAGTACCTGAATGAAGTCATGGTTTAAAGTCATCATGACAACGAAAATGACATTGATATTGGAAGATGTTAGTGTTTATTCTAAATAAGTTATCTATGTAAATCACAATTTTGTAATATGCCTTCGTAATATCTAATGAAAAACAATTCGCAAACAACAATCCAATTAGTTACCATTTGACCAAATCAAGCCCTATCCTAGATTTTGTTAATGTGACGGTCATTAATTGAACTTACCCTGTAGTACTGTTACCTCTGAAAGTAACACATGAACATACATGTGCAATTTGTATGCATATTTCTGACCCGTCGGTGCCTCTTGTACAGTCCAATCTGAAGAGCAGGCTACGTCATTTGTGCTTATGCTAAATAGAAGTTTTGTTACGTAGAAACAGAATGCTCTATGTGTTTATTTTCAATTGGTTTTTAATTAGTTTAAATATGTTCCAAATCTGTTTGCATCTTTCCCAAGATAAATTGCAACTATAAACATGGTCATTAAAATAAAGCAGACCATAAAACAACAATTTAAATTAAAACCAGAACTATTTAAATTAAAACCTCACAGTTTCTTACGATCTTAACAGCGAAGTGAACTGTGCCATGAGGGAAATAAAGACACATCTATACAGGCTAAGCATCTTACTTGAATGTCTACCTTGTAAATGATATTATGCATAGCTTTTCTATGTTTTTGCAAAGGTGGGTTCTAGAAAGTGATGCATAGCTGAATTCTTGATTCTTAGTGCCTATCTACACTATCTTTTTTTGGAGGGCTTGTACACTGACGGTCCCCTTATCTTTTTTGAAGCCCCCTCTGGTATTGCTGAGTTGACAGAACTGCAGGAATGGTAGGAGCTTGAAAACGAGAGACCCTCCCCGCCGCTCTCTATCTCACTTTTCACACTGTCTTTCCTCTCTCGGTTTTTGCCGAGCTTGTACAGGCATGCCTGTCAACCAAACGGAGGGTGGATTGGGGGGGCGCAGAGGCAGAGGAGTGGTCTGGGGTGAACAAAGGAGCACTGTCACAGCTTTTCAGGGGTTCTGGGCTGTGCGGGGCGAACGGAGAGCCGGGTGGGGGGTGGCGAGAATGGCAATTAAAAATGGACGGGCGAGCATTGAAATCGAATGTAGAGGAGGACAAGCATTGAGTGTTCAAACATATAGTCGGCCTCAAAAGAGCTGTGGAAGCTCTATGTTTGTCGTTCATTGTGCAATATTTGCCTAACCCTTTATCTGTGCAGCTGTGGCCTAAAAAAAGAGAAGGAAAGCGTGCTGAATAGCCGCACAGCTGCTGGCGATTTGATGAGCGTCTATTACCACTACAGAGTCATCGTCCTGTGCTGAAGTCACCTCTCCACACAGTGTAATATAGAGCAGGGCAGGGCCAGATCAGGGCAAATGTTTGATTTGTCAAGCCTTGCTCATCCTTTCAGGGCAAAAACACAGCTGGTAGTCGCACAGTCACGACCCCGATGACTGGGAGGTGTTGTACTGTCGTGACTTTTCTCCGTAATACCCTTTGTACGTCTCGCGGGTGCTGAGGGAAAGATAACGAAAAGTATTTTAATGTAATGATTGGAATCCGCGACCTCGTCTCATCTTGTCAAATTGAGTTTTTTAAATGAAACGCGCTGCCTCCTGCTTTCGCCTGACTTTAGACAGTTCCATCTGGTGAAACTATTTCCTTATCGTTCTTCCTTCCCCCCTCTGTATTTCATAGGTTATCAAGGCACCAGAAACAGCGCTAGACTGAAGGAAGCTGTTAAAAGATGCAGCGCCGGGAGTCTTTTAAAACCTGGTTCTTCTGGTGACTTGGCAGAGCTGAACCACGGAAGTCAGAGCGCTACGGGCCGAAGACGAACGATAAAGGTAACGAAATGCACATTCTGTGTCCTCAAATGGCTCCTCGGCAGAGTCTGCAAACGTGCATGCATGTGTGTGTATTGAGTGTTGGGCAATCTGCCATTTGATCCAGGTGCAGAACATGTCGTTTCGTCTCCGGCTCATCCTGCACGCTCAGGCGTCAGTTCCTTGACTGATTATCTGTGCCTTCATCTAACCTCGTCATGTTAAACCGACATCTGAGACTCCCTGTATTTTACTCACTGCAATTACCTCACCGCAAATCACTATGACTGCTATTATGAGTGAGTCTGGAACAATATCTCATCTTTAAGGTTAAGAGATGCAGCGCAAGAATTTAATTTTGAAATATAGCTATTCCAACATCGCTGACGATGAAGATGTCTGGCATTATTTTAAAGTTAGTTTTCAGGTAGTCTGAAAGAGTGACAATTAAACATGAGCATGCAGTAATTTGTAGTTACAGCAAGGGGCAGTTTAAAGGGTGAGTTCACCCAAAAATGAAAATTCTGTCATTGATTGCTCACCATGTCGTCTTTGTTCATACACAAATTAAGATATTCTTTGTGCATAAAAAGTAGCTTTTGTAACATTACGGTTAGTCCACTGAAGTCACATGGACTATTTTAATTATGTCCTTATTATCTTTCTGGGCCTTGAATGTGGTAGTTGCGTTGCGGTCTATGGAGGGTCAGAAAGCTTTTGAATTTCATCGAAAATATCTTAATTTGTGTTACAAAGACGAACTAATTAATAGAGTAAGAGTAATTAATGACAGAATTTTTATTTTCATTGTGCTCTTTATGTCGTTCCAAAACAGTGGGCATTTTTTATGAATAATCTTTACAGTGAACGTCTTTTGAGCTGCAAAAAGGACAAAAAACACCATAATCACTGCTAAAATTGATCCATACGACATATAGCCATATGATTTAGAAATTTTCACTGAAATTCTTCTCGCTGGTTGGAGGTATTGACACTAAACAGGATACAGTGCACAAAATAGCTTCAAAAGTGATTTTATGGTGTTTTTGCCCTTTTTTTGAAGCATAACAGACAGTCGTTATTTAAAAAGCGGTGCAAAATAACAGCATGACGGTTCTGGAACGACATGAAGGTGAGTAAATACTGACATCATTTAGTTTTTCTGTGCACTACTCGTTTAAATGTTGCTTGTGTGCATGGTTTTTTACAGCTCTGCCCTTAAATCCAAAAAGATCAGAGTTACCGATCAGCCGTTTCGTTTAAAGTGTTTGCTTTCCTCCAGGGCCAAAAATGTTGCATTGTGCTGCCAGTTAGTGTTCCCAAGACGAACTCTCAGCCACTTAGCCTAAGAGCATTCTTTATCCATACTAAAAGCTTGAGTAAATTATCTCTAGTCTGTCAAGTGGTCAGACAGACTGGCCCTGTAGGATTATAGGTAACACAGATATAAAAGCTGGATGGCCGGAAGGCTATAATTTCTCCTTCCTTCTCTATCCCCCATTGGACCCACCCTCTCTCGCTCTCGTCCCTTGTAAAAGTCTCAGCAGACTTTGCCGGGAGACTAGTTAAAGACACTGGCTGTCTCTTTCCAGCGGACACTTGCTACATTTTCTCACTCCACCCCTTTTTTAGACCCCCACACGTCTCAACAAGTGTTTAAAAGCTACTTTTATTCCCTCTGGCGACAACCTCTCCAGCTGTTGTCTTCCTGGCTGTGATTCACTCGGCCGTTTGATTCCTTTTCTCTCGCACCTCAGCCTCATCCTCTCCTGCTGAGTTAACAACGCACCTCCGGCCTTTGACTACTGTTGCGTGGCAGGTGAATCCAACTCAAAGCTCCCTCTAAGTAAGTGGGACTGGACGCGGGGGTTGGGGCCTGTCATTGAAAGCACTAATTGAGAATCTAAAACTCTGCAATTTAAGATCTTTCTCCGCTAGCATAATCTACCCCTTATTTGTAAGAGTTCTCCCTCGTGTCTCCACTCCCATGCTGGGAAGCCCCAAGGTCCACTCACCCTATTCTACGCACCCAGTAGGAGGGAAGCGGCTAGCATGCTAACTATTTCTTGCAAAGCTAACGGTGCATTACATGGTGTATTAACAGACACGGCCCTGAGAGCATTCTTAAAATCACACTGCGGAGGGATGGCTAACGTTGTCCTGTGGTAATTGGCACAAGCTTGGTGGGATTTTGAACTGTCAAGGAGGATTTTAGGGACGGGTGAACAAAGTGGAAGAGTGCTGACAGATGAATATCTACAAATTTATACACGCTTGATTACATACAGTTATGGTTTTCCATATTAATCTATAGTATTCCACTCTGTAAGTATGTTTTCAAGCTATGTCTTTCTGTCAAAGTGTTTGTGACACAATACAAAATAGAATATTTCTAGGGTAAAACACACAGTGTGCATCACCATTGTTGTTTAGAACAAGCACACAGCGTTGAGGCTAGTGGTCGATTAACATTTACACATACTGGTTCAAGCCGAGCTAAATCTAGATATGCTAGACTGTCTAAAACAAAAATTGTGTGACTGGTACAAATTTAGTCAAACTAAAAAGATTATTAACATCTTTAAAGATGTTTATTGATTAGTCTGACCAAAATCAATCTGTGCATGTTAATCTTCTTAGTAAGTAATGTTTATTGAATTTCTTATTCATGTTTGATATATATTCTCATAATGTAAAGAGAAAACGTTCTAAGATTTAACATTTCTAAAATGTCCTAATGATTGTATTTGTACTTAATGAATATGTCTTATAATATTAAGAGAAAATAGTATATCTCAAATTTAAAGATCAAAATTATTGGAACATCTTTATGATGTTATTTGCACTTAATGAATGTTTTCAGAAATGTTTTTATAACATTAAAATAATAAATTTATTTCTAAACAATGTTACCACAATGTTTTTGAAATCTAAAGCTCCTGTAGCTCAACTGTGCTAGCAACCACAAGGTCATATGGCCAAATGTATATCTTAAATGCACTTTGGATAAAAATGCCAACCAAAAAATGTAAACACCATAGCACACGTGTTAACCGCTAGGCTACATGGCATATTCGTAATTTAATACCTGGAAAATTTAACTGAATATTGTTCCAGTGTATATTTTTGTAAGTGGAAGGATAGTTTACCGGCTACTTTACAGCATGCTAAATGAGCGTGTTTCCCGGGCCTGTGCTAATTAGGTAGCAGGACCTGAGCGATAGTTACCGGCATGAAATCTGGACAGCTTTACTACCTCCACGAGCAGTGCCAGGGCCACGGGCACTTGACCAGAGAGAGATTATCTGGTCTTTCTTTCCTCCCTGTCTGCCAATATAAGCACAGCCAGCTATTTCACTTATCACCGGAGGTTAAAAACCACTGGCGAACCGCATTGTGTCTTTATCTTGGTAGTTCATACTGTAGCGTTTGAAATGATTGTCGCATTTCAGGGAAACCTGGATGGAATGGTATTCCTACTAGGTTCACGAACTGCTTAAAAAAAACCTTGGCTCCGTGGAGGCTTGTTTTGGACACAATGGTGTGCGGTACATTCTCCGACTTGTTTTTTTCATAACGTGCTGAACCTTCGGAGGGACTGGGTTTGTGAGGTGCATTCGTACCCTCACTGCCATGTGGTTTTGATCTGGATATTGATATTCTCTGCATAAATAAAGCACTAGGTCAAGTTGTCTAGTCCAAACAAGCAACGTTGTAATCCAAAATTGATAAAACGAGCAATGCTACAACAAGCCCTCCTCGCCCGTAATGCATTTCGAGAGATAAATGGTCTCCAAGAGATTAAGTCGGTACAACCACGAGCCAAAGCGGTATAAAATGTGCTCATCACACTCAATTTGCCTAGCAAATTTGTAGCCGTTAATGCTGCTGTGGGAAAATATATTGAGTTACTTACCACCTTGTGTCTTTGCTGCCCAGGAGCTGCTCACGCGAGTTCAGGGTCATTACCCTCGCTGTCAATGACAAATGGAGCTTGATAGCATCTGCGCTTAGCTACAATGGAAACAGATTAATACCTCGGGGTGAAACTTTGCATATTACGAGGGGGAAGGAGGGGGGCGATCGCACCCTCTTCTGTTTTCTTTCGGCGTCCCATGTTTTGCAGCCCGAATAGTAGTTGCTCTCAAATGAGCTCTCGTTTTAATGGATCATTTGAAGATTTAGAGGGGAAACGGTTTGTTTGGATATGCTAAGAAGATGAACGCTTCTAAGACAAAAGATGAATCATTAAAGCAGGAAAAAAAAAACAAGCCTATGTTCTCCCGCTATACCCTGCACTTTGCCTCCTGCTTCGTGACTGTCCCTGATATTGTCATTGTAAATTACAGACTATCAGGGGCCACGGAGCGTCTTGTTTTAGGAGACAGTCTTTTATTACAGCGTCTACGAATTTATGACGCCCTTTCATCTTAAAAACGTACCTCTGGATGCTCCTGCTTACAACGCATAACATTTTCTACCTCAAAGGTGTTTAGGTTTGCGTGTAGGCCTGCGCATTTCATAGATGCTTTTATCTAAAGTGACTTAAAGTGTATTGTTTTTCAGTATGTTTACCAGTGTGTTCCCTGGGAATTGAACCCACGACCTTGGCACACAAAAGAATATTTACAAATAGCAATTGCTACCTTGCAGATGTTTTTTTTTTTTTTTTTTCCTAGGGCTGAAAATGTTTACACATTAATCGTGTAACCCTGGTTTTTAGCTTTGAGCCAGCCTCAAAAGTTTTCTGTGGATTTGTTTTAGCCAAAACTGAAGATGGTAGTAATTTAATTTTGGAAAATGTCATTGTAAATGCTGTAATTGTCTATTTTCGATATAAGGTTTGGGTGTGTAATGGCTGGTTTTCACTGTGGCGAATTTGTTCTCTGTATAAAACGTGAAGCGCAGATGAGGGAGGTAACTGCTGTTATGTCGACGTACTTTCAAGTCGATGGCACACCCAGAGGATGGAGACAATTAAAACATCTAAAGCCTTGTTTAGACGGCTAATCTGGGTGGTCCAGAACTTGGGCGACAAGTTACGACTGGTTAGCGCCACAATAAAGTCTAGAAAAAAATGAATCAGTATGTATGGAGGCTGGTCTGTAGAAGTCGTGCCACTGTGGAGATATTTGAGGTTAGAAACATTGAATTAAGAGATAGAAATCGGCTCAGTTTCATGCAGACATTGATATTATTAAATTAAATGTATTTCTAGTCCGTTTGTGGCACTGTAAGACTTGTTTGTGGGTGGTCCTCGTTTAGGTTTCTGGCTTGTGCATATATTAGCTTGTGGAAGACAAAAAAAATTGCAAGCCGCATGAAGTTTCCAAAATAAAAATGTTCATCAAGTTGTCAAGTAGAAGAAAGCATGGAAAAGGAAACCGGATGATTTAACAACGTGCAATTCAGTGCATCACTTGGCTGTGAGCAAATTTGACAAATCTTTATTAAAACTGATTTTGGGGATTCGAGTGTGTCTTGAGAGCCAGAGGTTGCTAGAACAAAATTAGTTTCTGAAATGTTCCTAATATACAGTGGTTAGGTTAAAGTAGCGGCAATGGAGACTTGCATTGTGTTTTATTTTTAACCCCCGAATTTAAAGCAAAAACACGACTCAGGAGTTTTAGAAAAGATCTCAACAGTGTGACAAACTCTGATCCAGAGATTTGCAATCATATTCTTAATTTAAAAATCTCATAGAGCTCATCTCATATGTGTCTTTTTTATTTCCTCTACGGATTTTAAGAAGAAGCATGCAGGAAACACTGGTGTCCTGAGCACTTAAAGAAAAGTTTTCAAGGCCAAAAGTGGTCAAATTTTAAGCTAAAATACATGACCATTAACATCACAACAACTAGAAATGATAAGCCTATTTTATTATTGTGGACAGATGTTATGGTAGAATACAGCATAGTTTGATTAGATACACAAACAACAAAAAATTATAAACCTGTTCTGAATGCATTTACATTTTCTCTCATTCTGACTCTTCCTTTTTAATTTGTCTCCAGCTAAATAGCTATTTTTGCTTTCAGTATTTGATGTCATTTCAGCTCTTGTCTCCCAGGTGCTCTTTGTGTCCGACAGCACCGTAGAGACTTGTGCGTTTCACATGTTGTCAGTTTCCCTTGGTTCCTCTCTTTTCATCTTCTGTCACTGCTCCGTGTGAGATTGGGCGTCACAGTGTTCTCACATGTACCTGGCCTTTGAGATATCAAAGGTTGACTGCCATCTGTCCTAGCAGGCTAACACACATGCGTGAGACAGCGAGTTTCTCGCTCAGGTGAAGCCGCTTGGCTCTGAGCAGCTTTATCTGTTACACACAGAGGTAGACCGTGTTAAAGGAGTACACAAGGAAACAGTTCAGCACAATGAGTTGCCTTTATCTTATAGATAAATAGGCAGTTCACTGAGAAAGGCACAGGTCACACACAATATTTTAGATTATCGTTGTGAGTCAACATGAGGTCTTTTGAAATGTTTTCTGTATTATGAATGTTTACTTTCAGGACACGTTTCAACATGCAGCTGCAGTTTCTTCAAAAGCAATTTTAAATGTGGAAAATCCGTTTGTTTGACTTATTTGTATTGTTTATGCAAAGTTTGGTTGAATCGGTTGAATTTGCAAATGATACTGAAACCACATTGATAAAAACAACTTACCACTGCTACCTAGTGGTATTCAAAACAGAATCATGTGATTCAGGGTGAGAGGTTATTTTCAAACTCTGTGTGAATTATTAGACCATTAGTCCAGCTTTATGGTTTAAGAAGATTTATGAAGAGTTAATTACACTTAAATTAAATTGCAAAAATAACTTTTAATTAGATTTAATTTGATTTTATCAATGTATCTATTTAATGGTCTTATTATTTTTTTTATATATATATTTTGTATTCATTCATTCATCTTAATTTCATTTGTAACAAATTTGTTTCATTCATTCATTCGTTCATTTTAATTATTTGTTTATCCAATTATTTGTTCATCCATATTTTCATTTCTTTTGTTTCTTCATTCATTAAATAATTTTCATTAAATTTTTTACCTATTTTTATTTCTTTATTTAATCAAATTTATTTTATTTTAATTTTCATTTGAATATTATATCTAGTTTTTGATTGATTGATTCATTCATTCATTTTAATTTCTTTTATATATTTTATTGTTTTATTTGTATCTTATTTATTAATTCATTTTCATTTATTTATGTATATATTTAATTTTATTTATATTATTTATTTATTTTCCTTTTATTTGTATATTTAATTATTCATTCATTTTCATCTAATTTTTGTTTCATATTTTTATTCATTCTTTCATTTCAATTTAATTAATTTATTTGTTTCATATTTACTCATTAATTCTTTCTTTCTTTCCTGCGTTAATTAATCTCCATCTAATTTTTAACTTTTATATTCATTAATTTGTTCATTTGTATTTGTTTCTTTTTCATTCATTCATTCCTTTTAATCTCATTTGTATGTTTTATATTTATGCATTTATTCATTTCCATTAAATTTGTCATTTTAATTTATTGCATTTATCATATTAAACATACTATTTATTTCAAACTCTTTTTTTTTTTAACAAATAATATTATCTAAAAAATATATCTCCATGAGAACCAAAATTGATTTCACTCCTTGTTTTCAGGGAACATATCTTTTCGAGGGAAGTTTACTTTTCTTACCTCACTGGCAAATTATTAAAGCATAACTCTAACAAAATGTAACAGAATTTAGTAAAGCAGAACCTCTGCCAAGAGACGGGAATCACAGGCTCCCCTCACGCTGACCCCTCCACGTGTAGAATTTGTACACACTATGCGTGTTTGCTAAAGGAGGTCCAGAAATCTTTCAACTTCCTTCCAAATTGCTCAGAGAGATCCTCCACGTCCTCCACACCCTTAAATGATTTGTTAGAAAAAAGAAAGATGACCCAAAACACACCCGGCTCCGCACTTCTTCCACAGATATGCAGCTTAAAGCTCCTCAGTCTATTAAAATATCATTCTTCCTCCATACATTGACGGCACAACTTGGCCGTTTTGTTTTTAATTTTTTTTTGCTCTCTCTCTTTCTCTGTCTCTCTCAGGTCCAGACATGAAGGAGACAGCGTCTTGTCTGTGGCATCTCACAGTGAGAAGAGCTTTCAGCGTGTCGCGAGGTAATTACTCTCCTTGAGGGAGGGCGAAAGCTGTTTATTGTAATTATGTCAGAGAAATGAAGAAGCATGCTTGTGATATGCTCAAACATTGTCTCAACATATTTGGGGGGAAATTTTCCTGAGTTATATGTCTACATAATACCCCGACATCTCATTCCCAGCCAGCTATCACATTCACTTGTGTTTAGACCATCAGGATAATGATGTGCTAACGCTTGTCAAACCGTATCATAATGTGTGTGTGTGTGTGTGTGTGTGTGTCGTCTACCCTGAAGCCCATGGCCCCATACACTCGACGGCGACTGTTCCAAACACACAATAGAAAAATATCCTGCTTCTCTACATAACAACAGCCCTGCTGAAGTGGCGGGATTAGAACATGCCTGCCCCAGCCAGGGGTTGCCATGGGAAAGAACCTCCCTTATTCTGGATCTGTTTTCCATTTGCGCCGCCAGTCGGGGATCAGGGTTTTATGTGCTTACACTATCAATGTTTGGCCCATTAATTCACATCTGCAATTATAATGTCCAATTAGAGGCCAGGTTGGCTCGCCTTTGTGTTATGAAGTCAGAGGGGGTTGGAAAACAGTGTAATTTTAGACTGAAGGGGGCATCGGTTTGTATTGTGATTATTTTGTGCCCGCGGGCTAACAGGTTAGGTGATAGCAGGGTAGAAGAGATTGCTCAAAGAAATTAAGGAGGGAGTCACAACAGGACTGAAATGCCGCATAAATGTAACGTATGGTAGAAAAGGAAAGGACGTGACATGTGGCCAGGTACGGTTTCCCATACCTGCATTTAACCCATCCAAGTGCACACACACACAGCAGTGAGAAGTGAACAACCACACACACACCCAGAGCAGTGGGCAGCCATTGCTAGGTTCTCACCTTAGTCGTGGTATTAAAAAAGCACTGGTTATTCACTCCCCCCAACCCGACAATCCCTGCCAGACCTGGGACTCGAACCTGCAACCTTTGGGTTACAAGTCCAACTCTATCCATTAGGCCATGATTGCCCCGCTCAGAGAAATAACCATGGTTTTACAACAGTTAATGTGGTCTAACTAAGATTTTGGTTGGAAAACCACAAAAATAAGCAGGATTTCGCTATAACCATGGTCTAACTATGATTCGTCTAGAAAAACAGTATTAGCTGCAAAAATGATCATGGTTTTACTTCAGAATCTGTAGTCAAATCATAATAACTACAAAAACAACCATGGTTTTACAACAGTGACTGTAGCCTAACTAAGATTTTTTTATATAAAACCGCAAAACTAATCAGGGTTCACTACGGTAACTATGGTCTAACTATGATTTTTCTAGAAAAAGCAGCATTATCTACAAAAATAGCCATGCATTTACTTCAGAATTTGTTGTGAAAGCATAGTAACTACAAAAATATTCATGGTTTTACTACAGTGACTGTGGTCTAACTGGAATTTTTGTTGTAAAACCACAAAAATAATCAGGATTTCACTACAGTAATCATGTTAAAACTATAATAACTACAAAAAAAACATCATTTTACAGCATTTGCAGTAAAACAAATATTCCAAAATGAAATATTTGGCTTTTATAGTCACAGCAAATTTTAATTTTCACCATTATTAAACTTTGTGCCATCAAAAATTGTCAAATAATATGTGCTACTGTACAATTTTCTTCTTAGCCTAGTTTTATTTAACCCTAGCGGTTATTGCTTTGGCTACTGGCAGGTTATGTCTCCAAAGCACCGTACCTACTGTATAAATAAAAATAGCCAAAAGAGCACGAGTGTGTATGTTATCTCTCATCTGAGATGTTACGATCACAGCGGTAGGGGCTGTCAAGCTGCGCGGTGCAGGCCTCTGAGGAAACCCACGGCAAATGGATGTTCTCTTTCAGTGCACAGCAATAAATAATCCAGAAAAATGATTGTGTCTACCGCGGAGGAGGTGGGAGACTAATGAGCATGCTGTTACTCATACTGTCATTAGCTTCCTGTTCTCTAAGCCCCTCCCACATCTCACTTGAGGGAAATTTAAGTGCGAGTAACACCGAACATGCACCTTGTTAGCTAGTTTAGCCACTAATGTTGTATTTATAATCTTACATCTGTAGAGAAACACTGGGGGCTGCTAGCACAGTTGGAACCAGTATGATTTTTATTTTCTTTTTCTTTCTGTTTTTGTTTTGTTTTTTAACATGACTGGTACTTTTTAAGATTTAGAATAACTTTTTAAATAATTATGTTACAATTAAATGTAGTTTTAAGAGTTTAGCTATTGTACTGTTGACTGTTAGCATAGAAACAGCTTAAGTGCTAATCCTAAAGATAACATTTAGGATTCAGTATGATTCTTTAATTCTTTTCTTTACGTTCTTTGTGTGTGTTTATGTTCTTTTTTATATGTACCAAACGTTTTGATTTTAAGATTCAGGAATTTTGTCTGTTCCGGTTTTTATTAGCTTTTATTGCATCAAAAAGGCGGTTTTAACATAAAAACAGTACAGTACTGCTACCGCATTGAACTTTTCATCACACCATTTCTTGACAAATTACTAAAAATAATGTTTTATTTATATAACACGACGTTTAAAGTAAAGATACAATTAGAAAATAAAAACACCAATGAACAAAACGGCTAACATTAGAACAAAAAGAATTTTAAAACTGCATATTTTCCCTGTTTTTTTTTGTTTTTGGTTGCGCACATGCAAAGGCATCGCACAATTGTGTTCAAGCAAATAACCACAAGTAAAATCTGTTCCATATTGCCTCACAATTCCAAAAATGCCTATGATGTAATGGTTTTCAAGGTTATTGAGAAGCTATCCAAGCATACTAAAATATCCACAATGCTTTTTTTGTATAAAAACTATGCATCCTTTTGACAGACCCGAGGGCTTCCTGTCGGTCAGTAAGCTTCAGTCAGACCCTTCATCCAAATGCACGCACTCCGTTTTTTGGTCCTCAAGGGCTTCAAAAGGCTGCATGGCTGGTGTACACCAGCGCAGATATTTTTGTTTGCCTGATATGTGAGGAAGCCATGTTTTTCGGTATCACCAATGCGTGCAATTAGATGCGGTGGCAAATGTGTGCGTGCGATGTCCTCCTCCTTCGTCCTGATAGAGGCCTCTTGTGTGAAGATCTTACAGACCCAATTACTGTAATCACGATGATCAAAGAGAGGGTGTTGAAGAGAAGAGAGCCACAGTCAAGTCAAAGTGCGGCAAAGTGTGAGTGCGAGTGTGAGTGTGTATCATTTGCGTGGGGGTTGGGGTGCGGTTAGCTGTTCGATTCACATCCATCATCTGTTTAATGTACAGATACGTTTTTACCACTCTCAATCACTTTCTTTTTGTGTGCATCTATGCCTTTGCAGTTTCCAAAGTTGGTTCAGGAGATACACTGGATTAGGTGGGACACCAAATCACTCCTGGCGAATGACCCTGTCCTGCAGCACTGGAAAGGTAAGCTTCAATGCAGATATGTGTTGATAATTTTTTGACATTTCTCAATTGTCTCAAGCTGTTGGAGTATCTTTCTTCTGTTAAACACAGATGAAGATCAAAAAAAATAAAAAATACTATGGAAGTCAATGGCTACCAGTAACTGTTTAATACCAACAAATTCATACGGGTTTGAAACAAAATGAAGACGACTCCTTTAAAAGGTGCATTCAGTAAATTATTTCCCTTTAAACAAACATATCAGTAGGGGTCATATCAGGGTGCCAGTCCACCATTTTTAGAAAATGACTAATTTTAATCGTCATATTACGTTTGCTTGCAAAAAAAAAAAAAAGGTTTCTCAGCCTGCTGCATCCACACCACTAGATGTCAGTATGTCATGTTCGAAATGGCAGCCAGCACAATACAAACCAAAAAATTACTGAACGCACCTTCAAAGCATTTGCTTTTTCTTTGTCTTTTGAAAAAAGCTTTAAAAATTATAGTACTTATAATGTTGCTTTTTCAGTATTTATTAATTAATAAATGACGTTTCAAATGACTATGCTATAAATATTCAATATAACATCTGTTGTTTTGTGTTGTTTCCTTTTCTTCCTTTCTCTGTCTGTCTGTTACTTTCACTTGGATTAAGGCCAGATGTGCTAGCTTGTGACTTGTGGATACTAAATTGAATCATTTTGTGTTGGCAAGACTATGTTTGATAAACCAATCTTAATTTTAAATCACATGTGATGTTTTGTATGTTAATTGTATTTTGTATCATCTGTGTATTCATTTAGCAACAACTTCCGTATTGCATTTTCAAAAGACTATTCGTCTGGAAGTAATATAGGGCAGGGCTTGACTTAATATCAATGAAGTAATGAATGTTATTGGTCAGTATTTTGGTCCCGCCCATTAGGCATTGGTTACATTACCACAAAAGCAAAATGCTTCAACGCACTATTGCATATCAGCTAAAGATGATAAAAAAAGACATGCAATTCAGTTTATGAAACAATTAACTAATAATTCATGCACAATAAGACAAGGGCATTCACTAAGAAAGTAAACACAGTAAGTTTTGATATTATGTTGTGTTTAAAAGCCTGTAAAGATTTCTAAACCATCAAAAGGTCATATAAGTTTGAGAGCACAATTCATCGTGTTGTATTTTGGGAGTAGGTGACCTGTGCTATGTCCTTCCAGCACAGAGAGGTGGGATGCACCCGCACGCTGCTTTCCTTGTCTCCACGCCGACCTCTGCACAGACTGTCAAGTCGACTCACCATCAGGCCACCGTTTGCCTCAGTGAACATTCAACGCTGTCGGTGAGTTTGAGCTAAATAGAAAAAAACCATCGACCGTTGATTGTACCCTGCGGCCGAGCCCTACCGAGCCTTGCCTCTCCCCACCACGGGCAAAGACAAATTTCAGCCTGGACTCCTGGAGATGCGACAGTTTTGTCTTCAAACGCTACCGGCAGCCTGAAAAGTTTGACTTTGAAAACTACAACAAAGGTCACAATCAACATTCATTGCTGTCGGTGGGTTGGACTGTTAAAGAAAGCTCACTGAACAATGAATGCAACTGTGTCCCAGATTTCCTTCTCACAAAGTGGCATCGGAGATTAATATTAACTGACAGAGCTGGATGTACTCATTTGCTCTTTTCACTTCAGTTTGTTTGTGGCTCTTCGTGGCAAAGACGCAAGTGGACTGAGAACGCCATGTCAAAGGCCCCTTTAAGGCCAATGAATGTTTCCTTTGTATAATAAATAAAGACAAGACCTATCCAAACCCAGTCTAATCCTGTGAGTCTAAAACTTATTAACCGGAGATGTGGTATAGATGTTGGCAAACGTGTCACGTTGTGGTACTTACATAGACTATGCAGGTTGGATTTTTAGTTGTTTATTTATTTATTTTGGATGGCATTGTTTACCTGCAATAATTTCATATATGTTTTTCACAGAAAAAAAACTGTAACATGAATCAAATTTCAGCACAAATATCTTTTTCAAATGCTGACATAGATATGGAAGGTGCAAAGTGTTAAAGACAAATCAAAACACTTTTATGGTAAATATGACACAAACAACATATGTTGTAGCATAAAACCATAATATAGGCCATAGTCTAACTGTTAAGAGACAATTATTGAGATGAAATACCATAAGTAATCTGGTTTTCAATGTAAATGATAAGATGCCTTGTTATTTTTTCGCTTTAAAAATTGCTACATTTAACATTTACATTTATGAAATGTCATGTTAGATGTTTCACAGGTTTCCATTTAGACATTTATTATATTAACAGGTTTTTACTACTATTTTCAAACATAAAATAGGCTGCAAATTTTTACTGTGTGTGCATATAGCCTGCATATAACTACACTTTTATGTGATTATACGGAGTGTATAAAATTCACTTTCGTTTAAACGTTTGACTACCTTTTGTACACATTAACCAAATATCCTGTAATAAATGGCCCAAGGAAACTGAATATGTGGTTAAAGTGCTAAATAAACAAACAAAACGGCTTTAAATGCACATCTTGCACTTCACCGCCTGTGAGATCACATACACATCTTGTTTGAGCTGAACTAAACCGATCACGGTGAAATCAGAAAAGGTTAGCGCGTTGCATTTACAGGCCGTATCTTAATTAGAGGCTAACGGTTTTACTGTCCGTTTCTAGGCCAATCCAAGATTATGTCACATTGCTGGTAGTTTATGAAAAATTAATCCAAATTAAATTTGTCAAGAAGCTGAAGTAGCTTATCGTATCACTGTGGGTGAGAGCCCCATGGCACCTCGGTGACATTGCTGACAGAGACTGACTCCTCCGCTCGCCGTTGAGTTCTTTTTCAAATGACAGTCAATCCAGCGGATTAATTAACATCAGATTACGGCTCCATCAGAGACCTGCTGTGTGTGATTTCTTAACGCTGGGTTACTTTACTTACCGTGGCGGTGAGCGCTGGTCTGTGGCGATTATAGGCCTGTTCTTAAGAGTCATTTGATGAAAACTGTCACATGAAGGATATTTGGAGGCTGCATTAACAAATTCGTAGCATCCTTGTGAAGTAATTCTCATGGCCTTCATGTTGTCAAGTTGATTCCAGTTGTAGTCTGTCATTTTATCAGATAAATCGTAAACTATTTTAAATGTAATAGGCTTTGTAATAAACTTTATATATGAACAGAATTGTTTACTTTCATTTTAAATAGCCAGTACAGACGTGAACAGAATTTGCTGCTTGCTGGTTGGTTGCACGGTGTTAAGGGGCGGGCCTTCACACTTTTAGGAAGAATATAATTGGACTAAAATATGTGGCCTGCACGTGAGTTACCAGTGTCTGTTGTGCAGAAATTATTAATCAATTTTATTTTTTGTAATAAATAGGCTAATAATAAAAGCTTAGTATAAAATATATGTATTTAAATGTCCGCTATTCTTTTTGCCAATATTTTAAATAGCCTATATATATGGTGAATTAATTACAGAAAATTGTTGAGAAAACCAAAATGAAATAAATAATTTAAAAAAAGTGTCTGGAGCATCTTGTTAAACTCATTTGTAACACAATGAGCTATTAGGCTTACTTGTCAATACAGGCTATATAACACAAAATAAAAATAGTCTGTCGGAGAAATAATAAACAAAACAAAAAAATAGCATAATTTGCATAATGTTTTTAACCTTTTGTGAATGCCAAGTCCTTAAATAGGCCTATATAATTGAACCAGATTGATTTTATAGGCACTTTGAATATAAAATGAAAAGCTAATTTGCAGCCCTAATATAACCGGCCAAACAATAAAATAAAAAGAGATATTGCCTAATTCCTCCATTTTACCCAGCAGGCCTGAGAGCACCTCCCAACAAACACACAATGCTTTCCTAATTTTAGCATTTGATCCGCATTTGGTTATTTGTTTGGAACCAAATATAAACGCTCTAGGTTAAAAAGACTGTATGCTGTGATGATAACTTAAATCAAAGCACACGAGACACATTTCCGAGCCTCTAGTGTACCATTCCTGCTTCTTTTTCTCCCCGAGCCCTTGTTCCCATGTTAGCTTTTGTATAATAAACACAGAAATGAGAATTCAGTATTACCGTCACCTCCTTTTGAAGCTCCTCATTTGCTCATTGTGTGGGTATCTATAATTAAAGCCTTGAGGCTTCTCGGCTCTTGTTTTCAAAGTGCCAATTCAAAGTTACAGACCTCAGCAGTATTTTGGGACAGACCGTTCTGTTTTTTGGGGGTTTTTTTTAATTCTGAATGTCACTGTGGTTTCCAAACTGGCAACAGGAAATGTGAAGACTGCAGGTGTCTGAGAAGAGACTCCTGGAGAGCCGAGCATCAGACAAGAGGATTAACTCAAGTAAATATTCGCGGTTAGACATGGAGCTGTGTACATACAGTACTCGACAGTTTCCTCAAATATGACACTATTTTGAGAAATACCGCAGTGCTTTTATATTTTCCCCCTTCTCAATGGCTTCCCTCTGTGGAGATGGAGGAACTGAAAATAATCGTGACACATACCAGCGCGTAAATTACATTCAAGTTGACGTCTCGCGTAAAATATATCAACCGGTTTTACGAAAATGGCCGTGTTTGCAAATATCGTTATGCTTGCGATTAGTGAAAGCTCTGTCGCTGTTCACTTTCGGCCAACATTAACATTTGTCAGGTGTTATTAGCATGTGTCAACATTTGAGTTGGAAAATGTGAAGGTTCACCGGGGTCCTGTGAACAATGTACCAACAGCGAAATGAGTAAATAAAGAATTAGATTTAAATAGCACTGTGTGCTCTAAAGGCGAAAAACGATCTGTCTGGAGTTTTAGGGAGAAAAATAAACCCAACATACTGCGGGAAATCTTACATTTATATTAATTAGGATTTTTAGTAGGCTATTACATTTTAGTTTTAAATATTAGGCTAGTTATTCCATTTTGAGATTTTATATTTCAGAAATCAGCCGTAGGCCTTTTTTTTTTCTTTTTTTATGCAATAATGTAATAAAAAGCAGAAGAAAAAACACGTTAATATATGTTATTTTCTATATATATTCCCCACTGTTTGACACATCATTTCATTTCGATTAACTTTGAATATTGCTTAATTTCATTAGGCCTATTTACTTTTTTATACATTTTTGTATTTAATGTAATTCAAAACATACAGCATGACTTAGGTTGCATTTAAATAAGTAGCCTATTTTTAAACAACAGCTTATATTTGTTTAATCGTTTAGTTATTGTATGTATATATATATATATATATATATATGAGAGCGTTTGAATGTGTATAATCCATTAAAACTAAGCAGACGCTGCCATCTAGTGGTCATATTGTGACTACAATGAGTGACGTCAACAACTGATGAATGGGAAAACATTTATATAAGAGCCTAAAATGCTCTTTCTTATTATTTAATATGATATATATATTATGCAGTTTTTTTATTATTATTGTTGTTGCAAATTTATTTGTTGTATATAAATAAGCAATAGAGATCAATCTTTTAGTTTCAAAGTAACAACTAACACTAAAATTGAGTGCAGAATCGTTGTTTAGGCTACATTATGATGTCATGGGTTAGTACGTTGGACGTAATTTGTCTTGATGTTTTTTTAGCATAGCAGTTGGGATGGGGTGTGATTGTTGAGGGGGTGATGACCTGATGATGACCCCCATCCCGAGGTCAGTCGTGTCAGGTTCCTCATTTGTAGACTGTGGCAGGCCTGAGGAATGTGTGTGTGTTGGGGGTGTCTTATTAGCACCTAATGATGCAGAGGGGACAATCTCCCTGTTCCAAACACTGAGTCTACCTGCAGTAGAGCTGATTTACAGGGCCCTGCTGCAGCACTCAGGGCTGAAGGATGGAGGCTTTTCACTCATATTCTGATCTCTGTCCTCCTTGGTCTAAAACAGATCCTTGGTCTAAGTCGTGTTTTGTATGGCAGGAGGTTCAAATAATAGGGATTAGAGTTAAGGGTTGCTTATACTAATAACATTTGTAATTAACTGAACGACCCTTAGAATGAACCGAGATAACCGAGTTATTTTTAAAAGGAATTTTTCATATTTCTTTACTCATTGTATATATTATTTGTTTGTTTTTAAATTAAATTGTTATTTTTTTATTAATTTTCTGTTAGAAAATTTCTGACAAAGAGGCAAGCAACATGAAGAAAAAGAAAGAATAAAAAATATTTACATAAAAATTAGTGCTGGGCAATGATTAATCGCGATTAATCGCATCCAAAATAAAAGGTTTTCTTTACATAATATATTTGTATATACTGTGTATATTTATTAAGTATATATAAATACAAACACATGCATGTATA
>JAUCMS010000049.1:11449133-11464264 GCA_032357445.1 Enteromius radiatus | reverse complement strand
AAACACACAAAAAAAAAAAAAAAAAAATATATATATATATATATATATATATATATATATATATATATTATTTTTATTTTCTTTTTATCTTTTCATATCTAGCTTGTATTGGAACAATGCTTAAAAATTCTTATTACGAGCACTTCCTGTGTCTATTTGCCTCTTTAAGATGATTTGCTTGATGTATTGAATAAACTGTTAAATGAATATATGTCAAATGTAAAGCATACAGTATTTATTTCTGTCATTATTCATTTATTCATTTCAATCACTTGCACAAGTATCTGTGGTGATACTCAGCTGCAATCTCCAATTAACATCAAACAAATTGAATAATTTAAAAGTAACCATGACAGGAAACATCCAGAAATGTTATTCCTGTGACGGTAAAGAGGAGCAGAGCACCGAGCTTTGACTTCCCTATTAAGAAAGAGAGACATATTTAATGAGTGGGAAAGCCTGCTCAAGCATTAGAAATTCAATCCTGCCCATTACTGCCGTGATGAAGCCGCGCTAATGGAGCAGGACTCCAGGTACCCTCATCTAAATGAAGAGGTGGAACTAGCAGATTTTTCCCTTTCTGAAGTGTCCATAATGCTTACATCTAATAGCCATTACCTCTGCTTTAAGGGGACAGAATGTGATTATGACCGTTGGGAAATAGAAATAATTTGCCAAAGGGCTTGTACGGACAATCTGAGGACAGAAATTTAAGAGTTAGTACAAAAACATAAATAGGAATCATGCTAAACACAGTTATCTTTGTGTTTATGATGACATTTGTAATATATGTAAGGTATGTAAGAGTCTATGGAAATTCATGTTTAATATAAAAATGGATTATTCGAAACAGCTGTCCCAAAACCCCAAAAATTAGTTTAAAAAGCATTTAAGTTTTCAAATCTTGGATGTTTAGTAAGAACCTTTGAGCCTGATCTCACGGCAATTATATTTTTTACGAGGTGTCTAATTTGGACAAATTCGTATGACCTCACTCATACGAATTCGTATGATTTTTGCTAAATCGTACGTATTTTACGAGCTGCCAGTTCGTATGAATTTGTATGAATGACCTACACCTAACCCCGCCCCTAAACCTACCCGTCACTGGGGTTTAGACAAATCGTACAAAATTGTAAGAGTGAGGTTGTACGAATTTGTATGAATTAGCATGAATTTGCCAACTTGTAAAATACAATATAAATTGGTTGTGATACTGTGTTGGAACCTTCTATTATCTGTTGAAGCCCACAGTAATAAATAAGCATTAGTAAGCATTTTTATTAGGTACTTTCACTTAGGGAGGTGGCTGTCCCAAACCCGAACCCCTAAATTTAATGATATTAAAATATCATAGGGGGGTTTTCTCATAAAATTGTCCAAAACAGTCAATACCGAAACATGTCAGAATTGTTTTGGTAGTGACGAATGGAAACACATAATCCTCATATTAAGGGAAAATAAACAATTTAGTAAAATATTTGTACAGCTATGCTTTTTTTTTTTTTTTTTTTAGTATTGTAGGATGCAAGTTACCATTCTGTAATGAGATGTTGTTGCAACCATTACACCATTACTGTCACTGCCGGAAATGTGCAGTCACTCCCGAAACATTGGATGTTTTGTCACAAATAAACTACATAGAGTTATCAACTACTGTAAGCAGCTTTCGTTCAATGCTTATATAATCCTTATTGAAATCAGTATGGTCAACTTTTTGCCTTTTACAAAGAGAATTAATTAAAAAAGCAACTAATCTCATAAATTACTACTTGCAAGTGTAATTGTTATTGATTGATTGACCTATGAAAAAATTAAATCAAATACCAAAAAAGTATTATTTACAATGTAGATGTATGCAAAATCTTAGTAGGTCAATATAATCATTCTAATTCATTTGGAAGAGGACAAATATTTCAAAACTTTATAAAAAATCCAATATGAGAATTAACTGCACAATGACTAGAAGTGTGTACCTTGGATATTATACAATTTCCATACACACACTTTATTATTTTTTTTTTTCCAACTCTGACTATGTACCAATTGTGTAGAATGGCCCATTTAATCAAACAGGAAAGAGTAACAGTTTTTAGTTAAGAGTGTGGTTAAAAGCTAAAGTTTTTTATTTTCCATATAGGCCATCCTTCAGTTATGTAACAGTGTCCTTTAGATCCCTTTGGAATTCTGTAACAACAACAGCAGAAGAATTGTCTCATAAACAAGCGTTTTTATCTGTCAGACAAGATGGCACAGTCCTTCTCTGTGAACTCACAACAGTCGTCTGAAGCCTCTTCCTGGCAAACAGACCACGACGCAACACCTTTCCTTTCCATCGTAACATTGGCTCACAATGCAGGGATGGCAGCTCGGGACCCTCAGGATAGGACGTAACCGTTTTCAACACTTCCTCCAGCTTTGGGCCACAGAAGTGGTTTTTGCGTGTTTTTCGAGAGCGGGGTGGCGGGGAGGGGTGAGACTGAAAACAAACGGACCCGCTCGGATGCTTTGATCTTCGTTTCCTGCCAATTATTTACGTCTGTTTCTCACGAATCCTTTTTTTCACTCTTTATGCTTGATTGTGGCTTGCTTCCCTCACATTTCACCCTCGGACACAATACGATTTCTCTTTTCTGTTTCTGGCAGGAAGCTATAAAAACACCTCAGTTGCTGCTGTTATTTGTTTGGAATATAAAGTAGCTCCCAGAGGAATATTGTGCTTTAGATATTTGATAACCCACTATAAATATATATCATACAGTACATTAATATCTAAAAATGTATCATGTTTATTCCTTATATTATTGGATATTTTTGAATAAACATGAAATAGATCTAAACAACAATAATAATTAATAATTAAAGAGTAAACATTACAAGAATTTAATAGAATTATTAAAATAATTATATAATAGTATATAATTTAAATAAATGTAAATAATTAAATAAGCTAAATAAATAAAATAATTTATGAATATATATAAAAAATTACAAGTACATATAATAAAAAATAATTAGAAAAATTAGAATAATTATTGTAAGTAATAATTAAGATTATTAAATAATAAAAAATAAATAAAATAAATAAATAAAACACTCAATGACAATAATAAAGAATATAAAACATAAATGTAAAATATATTTTATTGAAATTAAAATAAATAACATTATACTCATAATATTATAATTTTATTTATTTAACATTTGATTTTACAATTTATAAGTTATTATTATAAGTTTTACAAGTTATTAATAAATAATTACACTACTAAAAAAATACTTTAAAAATATTTTCCAAATCTTACAGAGCATGGGCTATTGAGTGATATTAATTTTAATATTATTAAAGCATCCAATCTGTTTCTGAAGTATAAAATGCCTTGTTTCTCATTGAATGTCCAAGTCAAATGGTTTGCAAACAGCACCTCACATTGCTATTTAAACAAAAACTGCAAGGTAAAATTAAATGACTAATAAAACCAATAATCTGCAAAAGAACACAAAATGTTTTGACTTTAATAAGTTGTTCAGTATCCTAACTATGATGTCAACATAAAATTCAGTCAAACATAGCCTCGCATTATTATCCAAGATGCGTTGTTTATTCAAAAATACGGGCTAACCTTCATCACCAAGTGTTTTTTGCTGAACTTTGCTGAAAAGCCATGGAAGGGTATGAAAAGAATGATAAAGGGGCAGGGCAATCGGTAGCAGGACCTCCAGAGAGGGGCCATTAATCTGAGGCCTGGCGTGGCACCCGTAGCCTGACCGGCGTGACCACCGGCCCGTTCCCTTGACCCCCCACACCGCAGCGATCTGCTGAAGAGGCAGCTGATAAAATGGCCTTTTTGGAGAAAAGCAGGAATGATTGTGGCCTGTGTTACTGGAGCAAAGCAAAAGACCCCTGCTGCTGAGGGGCAACTCTTAACTTTCCTCTAGTCTCCAAAAGCATGTTTTTTTGGGTATTGCTGAGGAGCGAGTATGTGCGCCACGTGTGTGTGTGAGTGAATGCAGATCTCTGGTGAAGAGTGTCTTTCAAAAAAACAAACATTTATTACATACATTATAATACATTTCAATATTTCTAAATAAAATAGTATTACTTAAATTAATAAACATTAATTCAGCAGCACCTGGTTGGGGAAACAGTGCCTTGCTCAAGGGTCTCACCTCAGTCGTGGTATTGAAGGTGGAGAGAGTGCTGGTTATTCACTAACCCCACCCATAATCCCTGCCGGACCTGGGACTTGAAGTCCAACTCCCTATCTATTAGGTCACGACATTTTTAAATGTTGAGATTATATATATTTACAAATACATCGTATAAATGTTATTGATAAAATTATATTACAATATAAATTTACTATCAAAATATTTTTTGTCCAAAAAAGTATGTCTGATTTGTTCAATTGTTAGATTATTAGATTGATAGATTATTGGTCTTGAGACACACTTTTGTTGCATCTAACAGCTACATATCTGGCATTTATTTATTTCTTTATTTATAATGTCTAAATGACATTAAAATATAATTTGACAACTATTTTATATTTTATACTTTATATTTTGACAACTTTTTTAACTATTATTAAATTATATTAAAAAAGATTTCAGTATTTTAAAAAATAAAAATAATTTTGTCCAACAAAATGGAATTTGTGTTATTGTATTATTTAAATTCTTTTTAGGATATACAATATATGTGTGTGTGTACATATATATATGATTGTTAAATGAAAAAACATTTGTTCTTTAGACCCAGCCTCCCAGTTTCAATCAGCTGTCATCCATCAACATTTCAAATCCTCATTCATTCATTTCTTTCCGCTCTTATTAGTGTGTTATGCCTATTCCAGCAGAAGATGGGCAGTGTTTGGGGGGGACTGTGAGATGAAAGGCCGAGACGGAGGCTGGCCATCGCGTGTTTGGAGGGAGCAGTTGGGAGTCTGATGACAGAACGGTCTTTGGGAATTTAAGAGTAGCTTGGAGTGCGCTTTTCCCTTCGGATGACAGCTCCAGGAAGGAAGGCTTCTCTTTTCAAAGGCTCTGGCTTTATTTATATTACACATTTTCATCGAAGGGCTCTTTCAAAGGCAGACGGCTTTTTTTCAGCCGCTTTGCGTTTATGTTTTATCACCAACCGTACGTTTGCTTCCGGATGAGCGGCCTTTATTTCTTCACAACTGTTTGGCAGGAAACAAAAAAAAGGCAGGGTTCTTCTCTCGCTCGTGAAGAGTAAACACTGATTAGCTCCACTCACAGCTCATCCGTCATTAGCCATTATTAGCTCGGGACGGCTATGTGATGAATTAGCTGTCATTCAAAGCAGCCACATCATTTAGGACTGTATCACTGCTGACAAACAACAGTGTCATGTGACCGCCGGCCCCTACGGGACAGGGAAGAATCAAGGCGAGAGGCGTTCACCTTTTAGCTGTCTGTTTAATAAAACGCCGAACGATGAGTTACTGTGCTATAAATCACTGCTGGTGTCCTGCGGAGACTGATGAGCAGCCGTGTGTAATTGAACCATGAGCGCATGTCAAAACAGGAAGTGAAGTCAGAGGAAATGAGTCACATGAGGAAGTCTAGTTGCTACTCTTCATTAGAGATGCAAAAAAGGGTAATAATTTCATTATTTTTGGATTATTTAAATATAATCATTTTAGTTTATATATTAAATACCTTTAGAAGTATATTAGTGCTGTCAAATGATTAATCGCGATTAATCGCATACAAAATAAAAGTTTTATAAAAGTTTAATAATGTATGTGTAGTGTGTATATTTATGTATACTGTATATAAATACACACACATACAGTATATATTTTGAAAACATTTACATGTATAACATATATTTATATAACATATATATTATATTTATTTACGACCACATGAAACGGGAGACGCATGCTCCACTTCACTTCAGCGCCAGACATGAGTCAAACGAGTAGCACAAGGCTCACAGTACATTTTTTTTTTATATTTATACAAATATTTCAAAATGTTCTGCCTTTATGTTGTTTGTATATTTAAAGATTGAATAAGAAATTATTGCAATTTAAAAGTATATTTAAAAACGTTACTGTTAGTTAGGATTAATCGTGATTAATCACAATTTTTTTGATTTTATTGATTGACTTCACTAATTTTAAACATAAATATATATATATAAATATGTTTAATATGTACATGTAACATTGTTTTCTTTATATACATGTATGGGTGTGTATTTATATTTATATAGCCTAAATATATTTCAGTAGTTCACGCTTCCTTATAATCGCGATAGTAATAGTAGCATGTTTGGGGCGAGCCGGGAGCCTGGTGGACTCCGAGCCTTGAAAGTATGAACCCTAGCGAGGGTAGAGCTCGGCGTCCAGCTCGGACCCCGTATACCCCCCGTAGGATGGTGCGAACGAGGCGGATGAGGGATGCTTGTAATGAGATACAGAAGGGAAGGAAACTAGCTTATTTATAGTGGATAGTTTGGAATCAGATTGGCTGACGAGATGATAGGTAATGATGGTTAATACGGCGCAGACTGTGTCTGATTTATAGTTCACGCTCCTCCCAAAATTAATTTGGCAACATCACTTAAAAAGTGATTCAGATCTAAAACATTTAAATACCTTTATTCTTATATTTAATATTAAAATATTCTTCTAGATTATTGGATTATTCTTCATCATTTTTTCATTGTGTTTAAATAAACATTACCTTTTTGTCACTTGAAAATATTAAAATGTCTAAATAAAAAATGTATAATATAAAGTATAATGTAGTATAATAATATGATATAATTATAAAATATTGAAATGTTTTCTAGTATATATATATATACTTGGGAGAATTTGCATTTAAATATTTTTATTTTTTTATTTAATATTTAATATTAAAATAATATCATAAAATTATAATAGTATGATATTTAGATCTTTTTTCATTCTACATCAGTTAATACAATTCATTTTTGTCAAAGCCTGGTGAATTAATAAATACTTAGCATTATTTTAGGAGAATTTTATTCTTATATTTTTATATTTGAATATTTAGTTATCTAAATTTTAAATATTGAATATTTTCAATCAGTATTTAATAAAAAAAATATATATATATATGAGATGAAGCTGTTGTTGTGGGAGATATTTTCTGTCATATGTCAGTGATTTGATTTGCTCTCATCAGTGAAGCTCAAGCACTTGAGCCCTGTGTTTTACTGCAGTTCCTAATAAACTGAGCTTCATTTACTCACCGAAGATTACTTCTTCTCACTAGAAAAGCATTCCTCTTAGACCCCAGGAAAAAAACGTATCTGTATAAAGTGTGAAAAACTTGGATGACTAGGAATCTTGTATCCTTCAAATCTGCGCAGGTCAAAGGTCAGCCTTTCTTCAGAAACCAGAACAAAATAAAAAGTTTGCTGTACATCCAGACTTCAGAGCCTCCGAACAGCCGTTTCCCCCTGCCGTCAATTAATTAATTAGGAAAAGGTGTCATTTGTATGGGACTCTTGAGAAATCAAGGGCAAGAAAACTCTTTTCTCTCTCTCTCTCTTGTTCTTGTTGTCAGTGCTTCATTAATTTTCTCGGGGTAAATCACATGTGGAAGCTGTCAGGGTGTAGATGTATCTCTTCATCACCTCGGGGAGCGCGTGTGTGTCTGAAGGGGGGCCCGTGGGTAATCTTGACGGAGCCTTGTAAACAAGATGCTAATGTCTGATAAGAAAAGCTGATGCTAATGACAAATGGCTAATAACGGCAAGAGACTGCAGAGAGCGAGAAAGTGTATTGATTATCCTTATTACCCAAAGCATTCGTCTCGGGAGGAGGAGGGAAATTAGCCTGCGCCTGCCCCCGATGACGGACTGATTGCTCTGGGGGCCCTGAATAGGACAAATGCGCTCGCACAGAAACACATAAACCTCAGAGGAGATGAGAAGTCAAAATATCCCTGCGACTTTTGTTGAAAAACCCTTGTGAACAAAACGTGCTCTTTTATAGAATACTTCAAATGTTATTTATTAATTTTATTTTTAATTTATTTTATGTGTTATTGCAAATAATCCAATGCTAATTAAATAAAAATTGCACTTAAAGAGAGTCACTTTCATGACTGCATGTTGTAATAATGACAAAATGAAAGGTTTATGAAAAAAGGTAGTTTTTAAATCATGTTTTGTTACGTGTGCATTTCGTTTCCCGTGTTAACAAATATACTAAACACATACTTCATTAGTTTTGACAGGTGTTTTATTTAGTATTACAATATCTGTATATTTACTGTACAATATCTAGAGTAGATGTTTTAAATACAGATTATTGTAATCTATTTGTTTGATTTGTTTTCTATTAAACAATTAAATAGTGTTAATTAGATTTAAAACATTCAATATTTACAATATGCTTATTAATAGATTTCATGAAGTGAAGTGAAGTGACTTGTGACCCATACTTGGAATTTGTGCTCTGCATTTAACCCATCCAACTTGTGCACACACACACACACACATCAGTGAGTAGTGAACAACCACACATACACACAGTGGGCATCCATTGCTGCAGTGCCCGGGGAGCAGTTGGAGGAACGGTGCCTTGCTCAAGAGTCTCACCTCAGTCTTGGTATTGAAGGTGGAGACACTGCTGGCAATTCACTCCAACCACCCACAATCCCTGCCGGACTCCAATCCGCGACCTTTGGGTTACAAGTCTAACTCCCTATCTCTAAATGTATAAACTTTTACTATAGTACAAAAGAAAAATGGGATTTTTTTTCTTTATTGATACAGTTTACATGCTAATTGTTACACATTTATACATTCCATGTACATAGAAGGTATGTAGCTTAGGTAAGGGGGAAAAATGCCCAGAAACAGTTTTACAGGTCTATTTCCAACCCTAGATTTGAGCCTAGAATGAAACGGTCTGTTTTTGCCTTATTTGGAAGGTTCATGAATAGTAATGAGGCTGCTCTGATTGGCTGTTTCTCAGCGTTGCGTTGAATTGTTGTGGTATCCGCTTGTGGATGAACATGAACGTCAGATAAACGTCCAGCTGGCCTAGAGCATGGGCGGGTATATGCAAATGTGGTGAGCGTAACTATTACGCCTCTAGACTGTTACCAAACAGTCTGTGTTGTGTTGGAATTGGACCTTTTTTCAGTCGTCTTTTGCAAACACTTGATTTCTATACGAAGTAGGAAACGATGGTGTTTGAGACTCACAGTATGTTATGTCCATGTACTGAACTCTTATTATTCAACCATGATAAGGTCAATTCAGTTTTCCATTCTATGGCACCTTTAATATTTTTTTACACTTGAATGTTGAACTTATAACTTATATATATATATATACACACACACACACATAAATACAGTACATATACATTCATATATTCAGTCATCCAACCAGGGAATTAATAAATATGGTGAATTAACAAATATTGTACTATGAATTTTGAATTAACAAAACTATAAATATTTGTATTGATTTCATATATATATATGCAAAAGTTAATTCAAAATTCATAGAACAATGTTTATTAATTCTCTCTATATATATTTCTTTACTTGTGACTAATTTTAATATTAAACTGCAACACAAATGTTATTTGTCTAGCCATTGTTTTTTTATATGTATATGTGTGTGTGAGAGAGAGAGCGATAGAGAGAGATGAGCTAGTGTCCAAAAACCAAAAAAGAAGTACTGTAAATACATTTACGTTCTTAAGCACCAAAAGCATTACAAGTATATTAGAAGTGTATTTATTTCTGTAATAAATGCTGTTTTTAAAAGTGTGCTAGCTGTAAGTGTGCTTTTTCTTCACAGGGTATAGTGTCATTGCATCAGGAGTCAAAGAGAGAGAAGGTTTGGCTTGTCTGTCTTACCACATCTAAGAAAGACTGACTTTTCTTGGGTACATGCCACTCTTACTCATAAACCCTGGTTGGAAAATACTTCCAGTTAATGGTGACCACCCTGAGAAGTCTCGGAGTTATAGATTCAATAAATTTTGCATTAATTTTCATTTTTCAAAGTTGGTGTTCTGGTGAGACTTGGGCACTCAACCATATCAAGATTCTCAGGTATCTGCACGCGATGGGGGGGAAAAGGCCTTTTTTTGATGGTTAATCCACAATTACTTTTTTTCGTCTGAAGTGCTGACTTCTCCAGAGAGGCCCAGAAAGGGCCGTCTAGGTCACCGGAGGACTGCCCATCTAAGCAGCGCAAAAAATGAGGTCGCTCGTTTCTGCTGTTTCGCCAAAATCCGTCCCGGGTCGAGCCAGAGACATGGGGATCCAGACCTGCATTTGTTTCAGGGACGCTTTGTGTGGAAGAAGACTGAGATGCAATAAAATATAATAAAACTTCTTTTCAAGATTAAAATCATTAGTTAGGGCACGTTTTACTCATTTGTACCCAGGCCTGTGTGTGTTCAGAGCATTTATGTGTAAAGTTTTACTGTAAATGTATTCATTTGAAGCTAAAACTAGCATCCCTTATGAAAATGAACCCTGGTTTTACTACAGATATAACCAACAAAACATGGTTAGTTAAACCACAAATTAACCGTGGTTAACCATAGTGCTACACTAACACATGGTACTTGTAAGAAAACTCTGTGTTCATGGTAATCAATACCATATCAAAATTGTTTAAGTTATTACAAGTAAACTATTTTTCAGCAAATAGTATATGAACGTTGACTTCATGTGTTGGTTCACATTAAGGTGTTTTTGTAATGTTTTATTGCCATGTTTTTGTTAAAAGTGAATATATGTTCGATATTTAAAACCTAATAGCCAATATAATATAATATAGGCTATAATATAAAGGGTTATGTTATTTATATATAACATGGTGTATTTATTTCATTTATTTATTTAGCATTTTAACTGAAACTGGCATGATATGATCCATGTTTATTATATATAATACAATATATAGCTAATACTTTATTAAGCCATTTTCACAAATAGCCCTTATGAACACTGACCATGGTTTTACTAGCTATAAATATAACATGGTTGGTTAGTAAAGTTGGTATTTGTAGTAAAACTGGTTATACAGATGGTAATCAGTACACTAACATAAACAAAACACAGCAAGCAAACAAACAAAAACATAGTTACCACACTTTCACTATAGTAAAACCATAGCTAATTTTCGTCTCTGAACCATATTAAAAGCTTTCTTTCTTTCTCATACATTTATTGGTGTTATGTACTCAGCTGAGATAATCTCTTGCCCTGAACAGCTTCGGTTTGTTACAGTCTCATCTGGGGTTTGGACTGTAATAATGGCGCCTGATCGATAACCATATTTGTCTTACAGTAAACGTGCTAAAGTATTTATGAATTATTTGATTACCCGCTCCAAATAAATCAACTCGTCTGAACCGCGTCGTAGAGGTCAGCGTAATGAATAGCTTTATTGAAATCAGCTGATATAATGTTATCCGCGGAAGGAAAGTAGAAATGGGCGCGCGAATCAATTGGACTGCATTAATGGACGCACTTAACGAGCGCGCGGGACGGGCGTGAAGCGCTCGGCGCATGCGTGCTGCGAGAGTCCTCAGCTCGGCGCACAGCTGGATCGTGAAGGATACGGCCAGACAGATGTATTGTGATGCGCTGAAGGTCAGGCCTCATTGTGTGACTGCAGCTCGTGTCTATTTAATCTGTACAGCTCCACAGCGATCATCCAATCAACCCCCACTACACACGACCCTCGTTCATCACGACAATACACTCTAAATTCTGCCCTTTACAGGAGATACTGAAGAGAAATGGTGAATATGGCAGATAACCACAGATGTACCTACTTTTTATAGATAGATAGATACAGTAGATAGATAGACAGACAGTGTACAATCTAAAATTATGCCTACATATTGTATAGAAATGTAGTATATAGAATTACATTAATTACTTATATTAATTTTATGTGTGTGTATATATATATATAAAATTACTACAGGCATATTTGTATAATATAGAAATAATTATTCATAATATAATTAAATTATTATATAATGTAATAATTATAATAAAAGTAATACACACATAATTATTCTAACCATAATTAATAAATCATATATATATATATATATATCACTAATATCACTAATATTTATTTGTGAAATTAAAATAGTTTTCATAATAATTAAATATTAATAGAATTATAATAAAAAATTGAATTACATGAAATATTACATAATATAATTTATATAACAATATGCATAGCCATTCTAAGTTATAATTATAACAACATTTTGACAGATTAAAGGCCGTTTTTATTATTGTCACCTGTAATGGCATGCATGAAATAATAATAATATAATTTATATAATGAATATCAGAATTATTGTGTAACAGAAAATGTTCTATATAGCCTACGTTTGGTTAATAATTACCAAGTCAGCTTAATTTTTATTATTCGGAAAAACATAAACTGATCAATCTCTCACATTAAAACAGTAACAAGCTTTAAGCAAATACAGGCTCAGTTTTCATTCCTCCCCGACTTTAAGAACTTATAATAGAGTCAGCTGTTTATTATGCATTTAAAATAGCTTTACAAGCCACCGTGAGGATAGGCTTTCCCTCGAAGAGACGGCTCAGCGTCTGTTTGCAATCAGCAGCTCAAGTCACCTAAATCATGTGATGTCATCTGGCGTTGAGAGCGCTCAACACGTGGGAGGTATTGAGGCGGGAAACATGTTGAACAAGCGCCTTCCTCGCCGTGGTCTAGGAAATGTGGGAACAGGACGGGCAGCCATCAAAACACTGCGGTCAGCCGCCACTTACGCTGCAGGCAGAAAATAAAGGAGGCCGCGGGGAACGCTCGAGGTGGCTCTGGGCTCCAAAAAAAAGCCTTCGATAAGATGACTAACACGCCGATGTTGTTGTTGAAACCGGCCCAAGTCTGACCCTAAAACTGGGCCGGTCAGAGGCAGTGGGTTTAGGGCTTTCTCTCCCGTCCAGCTGTGATATTAACTGAAAACGATTAGGGTGGGACCACACGGGCGGCCCTCGGACCAGGCTCCGTGATGCAGAGATGAAAAAGGGCAGTATTTTTAGGCCGAAAGATTTACTTCATCGTCGTGAAGTGCGTTTAAATGCCACCTATGTAGAAAATGATTTTGATATATATCATTTGTAGCCAATTATGGAAAGGGAGCGTTTTTGCCATTAATCATGAGTCCCGTGCACACCGAACATAAAGTTTCTCTTGTACTCAAAAATTATATGAAAGATCAGTGGCTTTTTGTTTTTAGAACAGGCTAGCGATTCACAATGTTCCTTCTGCATGCACGTGTATCGTTTAATATTATTATTATTATTATTAAAATGAGTTTTAAATACAAATTTCATATGATTTTTCACGTTAATTTAATGTTAAACATTTAGAAAGAAGCAGTCAGGTCAAATGTTCTTTAGAAAGGTCAAAAGGTCAAATGTACTCTATGGCCTTGCTGAAGCTGTGACATTTACTCTTTTTTTTTAAATGTTTATTTTTTTATTAATTAATATTAATTCTAAATTTAAATAAACAAGTTGATATTAACTTAAATTATTAATGTTTTTAATATATATTTATTATTAATGTATTTATTAATAAATGTAAAAAAAACATTCCCTTTAGTGTCTCCCACAATTTTGACATTACTGTATTTTTTAAAATAGATCAATATAATTTCCCATTTTTCAAAAAAATAAATATTATTACAATAGTGAAAAAGTGTTGGGTTATGACTCATGACATATACAAGCATCCACTAAAGCATCCTGCAAGTTTCATAGCTTAAAACAGCCTGTAAAAACGGCTCGATTTGGATCCAGTGGTACAAGGTGAAGTCACCTAGCAGCAGTCATCTGCATAAACTTCACCTCCGGAGCAACACAGAAATTGGGCTAGTTTTCATTCTTTTTGGGTGTGTTTTGAGTAGGCTTTGGACTAGAAGCTTTTCTGGGACCTGGCAACCATTAACACATTGACTTAAGCCCCGCCCACCATTTCCCCAACTACATGCATGTAAGTGTATATTATAAATATAAATGTCATATAAAAACATATAAATATATGTGTGCAGCACAGATTGAGTGCCACTGCTTTGGGGCGTGTCAGATTAAGAGCAGAGCACACCCCTGAAAACAATGTTTACACCATGTTTCCATTTCATTTTCTTCTTTTTCAGACAGTTATAATGAAAGCATACAAAGTAGATGTATGACTTTTTCAACAACAACTGATTTCAATCTAAATTTCTAAATTTCAGTAATCCACCAGTTCAGCAAACACTCGGAAATGTACATCAAATTCTAATTGTTATTGTTTTGGTTTGTTTTTAACATTATAAGTAAACCTAGAAAGTCCACGTTATGACCCATTTAATTTAAACATTTACATTTAAACATGTACATTAATTAAAGGGATAATTCCAGCCCAGTCCCACGCCAATTTGTAGCTACATATTTTACAAGGTGGCTAATTCGTACAAATTTGTATGACCTCACTCGTACAAATTCATACAATTTTTGCTAAATCATACATATTTTAGGAGTTGCCAATTTGTATGAATTTGTACAAATGACTAACACCTAAACCCCGCCCCTAAACCTACCTGTCATGGGGTTTATACAAATCATACAAATGAGGCCACACAAATTTTGCACAAATTTTCCACCTCGTACAAATACTTACAAATTGGTCATGAGACTGTGTTGGACAGTTAATTTATTTCATTAATTACTCCCCCCTCGTGCTGTTACAACCCGTAAAACATTCGTTCATCTTCAGAACATAAATTAAGATCCTTCATAGACAGCAAAGATCCTACACGATGTTAGCACAGAAAAGTAAGGAGATCGTTAAAATATGTCATATCAGGGGTTCAACTCTAATTTACAAACCTACAAGAATAGAAATTATTAAAGGGGTCATGCAAAAGCAATTTTCCACAAGCTAATATGATTCTTTAGGATCTTAATGGAAGGTTTGTAATATAGATTGCTTTAAAATTTCTCAAAGATAGTGTAAAAACGCTCATATTACCCTGTCAAAAACAGCTCTTTAGAAATCACTCTGTTCTGTGTACTTCCCCTTTAAATCTTCACGAGCTCCGCTG
>JAUCMS010000049.1:11432044-11449033 GCA_032357445.1 Enteromius radiatus | reverse complement strand
CACCGACAGGCATTTGAGAATGGCTTGTTTTCAGACGGGGCAACTTATTTTTATTAAATAAAAAAAAAAAAGCTACTGGTGGATCTTTATCGTTGTAGGGTGGTTGTGTACACACACTCCCAACACACATTTCAGTCCAAACAGCTTGTAAAAGTGCATGTGGCACCATATGACCCCTTTAACACAATTTTTTTTAAACAATTCTTCTCCCCGAGTAACCGTCTTCCACCATTTTGGAGAGTATCCAGCCCAGTCTCACGGCAATTTGTACATATTTTACGAGGTGACAAATTCGTACAACCTCACCTCACTCGAATTCATAAAATTTTTGCTACGTCTGACATATTTAATGAGTTGCTAATTCGTATGAATTTGTACAAATAACCTATACCTATCCCCGCCCCTAAACCTACCCGCCACGTACGAGTAAGGACATATGAATTTGTACGAATTAGCACGAATTTTCCATCTCATCCGAATATGTACGAATTTGTCGTGAGACTGTGTTGGAGTTTCACATATGTAAACAACGTTATGAACGCTGTTAACATTTAGCATATGTGTGCTTTGTTTGCACACAAAAAGTATTCTCATAGCTTTGTAAAATTAAGGTTGAACTACTGATGCCTCATGGACTATTTTAACAATCTGTCTGGGCCTTGAATGTGGTACAGTAGTTGCATTGCTGTCTATGGAGGGTCAGAAAGCTCTCGGATATCATCAAAATATCTTAATTTGTGTTCTGAAGATGAACAAAGGTCTTACAGGTTTAGAACGACATAAGGGTCAGTAATTAATAACATAATTTTTATTTTTGGGTGAACTATCTCTTTAAGCAGCCTTCCTGAAGGGGTGGAGACTGAACTGAATCGTATCGTAGTTTTTGTATGTGCTCTGCACTCAAGTGCAACATCAACAGATGTCCACAAACACAAGCTTCTTTCCTGCCTCTGGTTGCTAGGTGATGCTTTCTGGCCTATCTGCTTCCTCTCTCCGGACTATGGCTCATTTCCGTACGACGGTGCAAAAATAGCTGAGCCCTCTGCACCCGTCCGTGTTGTTTCTTCCTCTCTGCGCTCCATGACATCGATCAAGCCTGTTCCTGGGCTTCCTATCTCTTCCTGCGACTGACCGAAGCAAAGAGCCAGTCTGCTTTTGACCTCGTTTGATTTTTACCCGCCGTTTCACCTGTCGAGGCCTAGATTTCTTTGTAGAAAGCCCTCTCTTCTACATACTAGACGTGTTCCTTCCTTCACGTTCGCTCAAGAGGGAAACACGACACCCTAAATATACCGTATAAGAATATCTGCCTCAGCACTCCACATTAAACAAGTCCATGTGGGCCTCCTTCGCGATTTCAAGCCTTTATTTTGAATCCGGGCTCCTGCCAAGTCTGTCTTGTTGTCTCTAAATGTGTTATTCCTCGCTTCTGATTAATGTCGATCTCCGCCGCAAGATGATGTTTGAAACATGGTAATCAAGACGTAATCCCCAAATCCCTGTGTGGTCAACACGACCGAATCTGGACTTTCTCATGGGCCTTTTTTCACCAAGCCTCTTGGAAACGAGGGGAGGCATGGAGCGGAGCCATGCCAGGTTCTGCAAACTGTGGCATATGCACTTTTTCCCAAGCCACAGCTCGACCGGTGAAGATTAATTTCCACTTCTCTATTTTTGCAGAAGGAGAAGGTAATAAACTCCCGCGACCAGTTTCATGCAAAATATACACGTCTTTGTTTTTGTAAGTGGCAGTGTTTTGCTAAGCAGATTGGCCGTGAAGGTTCTTGATCATCCGTCTGATTCGTTGCTATTATCTAAATTTAGAATGTGTGTCTGAACAACTTGAGGGAGACTTATACTTTTAAACATATACGTGACGTTCCTTTTTTTTTACGAGGTGCACATCTCCTCTGAGGAAGCTCGAATATCTCTGGTGAACACAGTTGTTTGCCCTGTTGGTTTTCTCCGCAGATATTTCCTGAGGAAAACAGACTGCTTTAAAATTCACTACAAACTCCTTTTCCCGTAAAACTCAACCTGAGCTGACAGTAACAAAATCTCAAGCTGAATTTTAGTATCGCACTGCAGAAGCTCTTAGACATGCAGAGGTGTGTGTTATGAAAATATTATGGAACTGTAAAAAAGAGGGATGTATTCATTTACAACATTAATATACTTCAGTTCAAATATATATAATGAAAGTGTGATATTTTAGAAGTTTACATGTTTTTCCACAACTAAAAGAAAAACGCAGTCTGGTATACTTGATTCAGTGTTTGGTTTAAAGTATATTTAAGTATAATGACAAGCTGACTGTGCCTTTATTTATTTATTTTGTTTAATTAATTGTATATAATAAAAATAATTATTATTATTATTCCACATGTTAGTTTTTTTTTATTAATTTATATAAAATGTAAAAATCTAAATAGTGGAAATAATAATAATAATAATAGAATTATTCCAGTCAATATTTCTTTGTTACTTTATTCTTTATTTTGATTTAGATTATATTTAATATTATTGTGATTACACATTATTCTTATTCCACTTATTAGTTTTTTTTTTATTAATTTACATATAATGCAAAAAATCTAAAGAGTGTAGGTAGTAGTAGTACAAATATAATCAATATAACTCCCCAGCGCATATATAAAAATCATATTTCTTTATTATTTGTTTTCATTTTTAAAAATAAATTATTTATATAAATATAAATATATTTTATTTATAAAATTTGTAAAATGTAATTATTTGTTATTTATTTAATTCGTTATTTATTTAATAAATATAAATATTTGTTATTAATTGACATATAATGCAAAAATCTAAGTAGTGTAGTAGTAGTAGAAATATAATTAATATTACAAATGATATTTCTTGATAATTATTATTTGTCTATTTAAATATTTTTTAATAAATGATATCTTATTTAATATTATTGTGCTATGCGTAATACACTGCGTTGTTATTATTGTTGTTGTTAATTCTTTACAATATTTATTTTATTATTTTTTAATAATTTGCCATTACACATTATTATTATTATTATTATTATAAAAAACTGAATTATTAAAAATACAAAATAGTAGTAATATAATATGAGTAATAGTAATACTGATAATTATAACAATTATATGAATTTTTTTTGTTAGAAATTAAAATAAACAATAATATGTTAACCTGTATTTATTAATATTAAAAACAATCTGTCAAATATATATTGAATGAAAATGTCCAGCTTGAGCAGTCAGGTCAAATGTTCTCTGTAGACAGAGCACTAAAAATCAGTCCCGGGACGTCAGAAGTAAAGGGGATAAGAGGAGGTTTTGGAGACCAGGGGTGGAGACCAGACTGCGATGGCATCTTCCTCTCAGAAGATTCATCAATGTCTTTCCAAGCTCCAGAAAGCGGACATGCTGACTTGTTTTATGTGGGAAGGGCTTGGCAGGCCAGAGGGGGCCTGCAGTCTGATTGTAAAACATGGAAGAGGAACATGTTAAACGTATTGATACAGTCATGTCAGGAAATCCCATGACCCACCACCTCCTTAGTTTCCGCTCCAGTTTCCATTAACGTAGGCCATTATAGTCTGTCTGGCTTTGCATCGCTTGGAAAAAGCAGCGTGTCGCAGCCAGGTGACTTCAGAAACAAAAATCCTTATTAACATCAGGAAATTAAGTCATGCTTTAAAAACTAATTCTCATGAAATCAAAAAAATAATACCATAAGATTTTGTAATGAAATCGAGGAAATTTGATTATAGAAATATTACATAAAAGGGAACAAAGTTTAGAGCAGGATGCTGCTATATAGTCCCCATCAATCAAAAGAGGTCTGACTGGAGACTATAGAGCCTTGATGAGACAGAGAGAACCTGAAAGAAAGCACTTTAAGCGGTGTACCTGTGCTTCAGGAGTCTGCTAGAGTCAAGGTAAAAGGCCCATTACTGCGCTGCCTATTTCTTGGACGTCAGTTGATATCATAGCCTTTGAAGGATGATTCAATTTCTGTCCACTAGATCTGTTTTCCCAATTTCTGCCCTGATTTCTATGAGATTTGTCTGCACAAAAAGTCACTTGGATCCGGCAAATAATTTCATCTCTGATATTCTCAGAAACAAACATACAGTAATGCATCAAAGGTCCTAAACCTCTAGTAAAATGCATTTAATTAGCATTTTTAATATATAATATTAATATAAAATAATAAATAATATAAATATATATATATATATATATATATTATTTTTTCATTGCAATATATGTGACTTAAATAATTATAAAAATAATTATATGTTCCCTTTCAGTCAGTTACTATGACGTTAGATCATTGATTGACATAATGGGATCCCGCCTTTGGAGAACAATCCAATGACAATTGGCCAGTGGTTTTTGCATGCGGGTATATAAGATATACTGTAGCTTTCTGCTTTGGAGCCGATCTCTCACGAAGCTGGAGAAGAAAAGAAGAAAAATATTTACCTGCTGTTCGAGATCCTCGGTCGGAGCGTTCCTGCAGTCCAGCGGAGAGACTGCATTGGATGTACAATTGTGTGCGTGGTCCTCCCCTCGGCAATCCCGGCCTAAAAGAGCAAATTTCTTTCAGCTACATGGTCACGAAGCATGTTCTCTCTCTTTTCGTCCTGAATTGTGCAGCCGATGCACTTTCACGATAGTTCACTTTACCCGTAGAATGGAAACTCTATCTGCAGAGGCTCAGGTGAATCTGTTTGATACCATCACTCAGGCAAGGTAGGCCTACGCCCTGAAGTGGGGTCTGTTCACTGACTGGTCCTCCTCTCACCGAGAGGATCCTCAGAGATGCTCGGCCAGTGTGGTGCTTTCCTTCCTTCAGGAATTAGAACAGAGGCTGTCCCCTTCCACTCTGAAAGTCTATGTCGCTGCTATCGCGGCCTATCATGATACAGTTGAGAAGCTTTCTCTGGAAAGACACCATCTGATTGTCAGGTTTCTTAGAGGTGCGAGAAGGTTCCCTTCTTGGGACCTCTCCGTCGTTCTGATTGGACTTCGAAGAGCTCCTTTCGAGCCGCTTGATGTATTTGAGCTTAAGTTTCTGTCTATAAAAACATTGCTCCAGCTCACGCTCGCTTCCATAAGAGGATGGGAGACCTGCACGCATTTTCAGTCAGTGATTCATGCCTTGAATTTGATCTCATGTTATCCTAAGACCCAGACCTGGTTATATGCCTAAAGTTCCCACTACCCCCTTTCGGGATCAAGTGGTGAACTTGCAAGCACCTGACCCTCGAGTTGCTGTGTCCCGTACGCGCTCTGCTTTTTTCATGGAACGCACCTGGAGTTTCAGAAGCTCTGAGCAGCTATTTATTTGCTTCGGAGGACGGCAGAAAGGGAATGCTGTCTCCAAACAGAGGTTGGCCCATCAGTTTGGCATATCAGGCGCCTCTATAGCAGACATCTGCAGAGTTGCGGGTTGGGCGACACCCATTACCTTCATTTGATTCTACAATCTTCTTGTGGATCTTGTGTTGTCCCGTGTTTTGGGTAACATCAGGTAGTTCTGAGGGTTTCGGATCTGGCATCTTATCCCACATTTTTTTCCAACCATGTTCCCCTCACATTAGTTAGACCTCTTCCACACAAGACCCTGTGTGCTCTGACCCCTACTCCTGCTTCTGGTAAGAAAATCCAGGCTCCCCTTCAGGGCCCGTTTACTGGCCTCCAGGGTTTTGGGATGGTTATGTTTGAGCTTGCATTTGGCCTGACACGCTGTCCAGTTGCAGCCTGTCAGCATTTGGGCCTCCCACATGATGCAGTTGGGGTTGTGGCGTTTTCTATAGGGACCCCATGATGTCAGTCAATGACTTAACGTCATAGTGACTGACTGAAAGGGAACATCTTGGTTACGTATGTAACCCTCGTTCCCTGAATGAGACGTTATGTCCCTCTTGCCACAAGGTCGGACTGCGCTGGGGAGTCGGTTGCGATTGGAGACGTTACACATCATTAATATTTAATTGAATATATTTTATTACTTATATAATAAAATGCATTATTAACGTATTTTAGTTACTCTAAGAAATATTGTAAGAGACAAAATGCATTTGTATAATGTATTATTTAAAATGCATGAATTAAATGTATTTCTTGCATTTATTTAATATATTTTATTCTCTTTTTCTTTGTGTGTGTGTGTGTGTGTACTTTCGTAAAAAAACCCAGCTTAATTAATATTTATTTTATTCAGTGTATTTATATTATAAACACACATACACATTAATCTAAACTTGTATATTAACTAAATATTGCACTGTTTTAATATTTTATTGTTTTGTTTATTTTAAGAAAAACAGGGAATCCAAAAGTCAGAGACCACCAGAGAAAACACTTCAAATCTGCATTTTAATTTATTTATATATATGTAGTATTTTAAATGTGTATATTTAAACTTCTATATTTTTTATTTTATTATGATATTCTCTAAAAATACAACATGCAGTGAGGTCCTTGAATTAGCATTTTTCATTTGATATTTATAATATTTTCTAATATTTTATATATAATTATTGACAACATAAAAATTAGAGTGAAAAGTGTAACTGAAAAAAAAAGTACAAATAAATGAATAAATAAATACAAAAAATATCAAGATGATAACTGAACATCAGATTAGTGATGTTCTACTTTGTATTAAAATCCCTAAAACTCAGCATCAGTAACCCTGTCGTCTCATGCGATCACAGGAGGTTTGCATATACTGTCAAAGATTTTAAGGGGAGGATATCGGTGTGACCCTCAGGGGCCATGTACAGCTGAACAGGCTGTACCTCTTCCTGTCTGGAGCCATTTATCTTATCCAGTGTTATCGGCCATTTTACTATGTTCTTACAAATGTAACACACGAACCAAATTACAGCCTTCCACCGCATTATAATACAACACACCAAAAAAAAAAAAAACCGAAAGCAGCAGCAGCTCTTCCCAAAACAAGTTTCCAGTGTCACTGGCTTTGATGGATGGGTTCCCATTGGTGTCCCGTGGGTTACGGAGGGGGAAGAGCCTGTCCCGGTCTCCTCAGATCTCTCAGCAGAGAGCTGAACACAATGGAGGACAACTATACGCTCGGTACGAGTGCATGTGGCATTCACAGGAAGCCAAGACTACAGGGTGTGCACTCTGCAAAGATCCGATTTCCACATTCTTCCCTTCTGCCACACCTAACTCCTTAATTGTCTGGCCACAGACAAAGTATTTTGAGACCACACCGTGGCGAGCCAGTTCTGGATGTTTCGTTTGGGCCAGAACCAGAAGATTTGGTCGAGATCGGTCGGGGTTTGCGTGCAGCCCTTCTCAGGAGGAGGGAAAGCAAATGGGATTATTCGGGAACATTGATGCTAAACACACAGCGTTACTCTGACATCAGTGAATTGTGTAAGATTGTCTCTTCATATCGAATTTGAAGCAATGCTTCGGTTACATCAGATAAAAAGATGGCAGACGTCGCCACATACATCTTGCATGAGGAAGCCTTCATTCGATTGCTTTCCTTTCATGTCTCCCCCCCCCCCCGCTCCACTTGTTTCTGATCAATAAAGGTCTATTTTCTCCCACACAAGGCTTCCCATTCAATACATCTGCCAGGGGTTTTAAAAACATAGAAGCATGATCCATTTATTATCGGCCGTTACTGTGATCTATCTTCCTAGATTTCCTTTATACGCCCACCATTGGTAGATGGCCTGTCAATCAAACCTTGCAAGGCGTGCAATTGGCCAGTGCATATCCGCCCCGCCCCTGTCAACCAATAGGTTTCCATTTAGTGTCTTTATTTGTCGCTGATGCAGATTTCACCACTTTGTTATTCGGCTGAATACGTAATAAGGTACGTCTGACAGGACTGTGAATAATGGGAGTGAATATTTCATCGGGTATAATATGCTGACCCCGAACCGATAGTTCAATATTTATGTGTCAAAATGGCTGATTTGAATGAGATTCAATAACATACAAATATGCCGTGTGGCTTTTGGGACCTCCTACGCTCTATATATCAGTAGCTTGTCTTCGCGATTGGCAAGTTGCAATATATTTCGATGAATCGTGCGTTTGTATAAATATAGGACTGATAAGCTACTTATCATATAAATATAGGACTGCTGGTTTCTTAATATACATTAGACACTTTGCATAAATAGCCCCTATATAACGTAAAACGTAAAAAATGTATGTTATTACATATTACAATTATAATATTACATAGTCATTTGTTAACATTAGCTACTGTATTAACTAACATGAACAACACATGTATTTCAGTAATTATTCATATTTGTAAACATTAGTTAATAAATTACAATCATTCATTGTTAGTTCATGTTAGCTCACAGTGCATTAATTAATGTTAACAAACACAACTTGTGATTTTAATATAGTGTTAGTAAATGCTGAAATTAGTATTAATTATGATTAATAAATGCTGTAGAAGAGTTGTTCATTCTCATTTCATGTTAACTAATGATGTTAACTAATGTCAACTAATGACCCTTATAAAGTGTTACCGTTATTGCTGATTGAATTATATACAGTACATTCAGTACTACTGTGAAATGTGTAATGTTAGCATTTACTGCTTTTTTTCTTGGAATTGCAGCCTTATTTCCAATAATTGTGACATCACTGTAAAAAGATTTGCTGTAATTATGCAGCAGGATTCCAGTAACTTGCTGTAAATGTATATTTATCAAATTTATTGGCAACAGTTTGTTTGAAGGTAAATGAAGATTAAACATTGAAAAGTCTTTATATTTACAGAATAAAACTATTAAAAACAGCCTTATGCAAAGCATTCTGGGAACCAGAAATCCTCAACAACTTTCTCTGATGTTTTTTAAAATACTCATGCATGTTATTTTATAAATTTTTTGTGTAAAGTTAAAGACTTTTTAATGTTTAATGTTCATGTATCTTTGAACAAACTGTTCCCCATAAATAAGATAAATTTAAATCTACAGTACGTTTCTGGCATTAATACTGTAATTTATACAGGAATGCTCTACAGTATATATATATATATATATATACATATAAAATTATTGAGTAAGTAAGTCTGCAGCTAATACTGTATTTATGTTTTTTTGATTGATCGGGTTTGACCGTTGTTTAAGATTTCTATTTGAAATAGATGGTGTTCTTCACATTTTATGCATCAAGCAAGTTCTGAAAAATATATTAAGGTTTCCACAACAAATTAAGCAGCACTGATATAATAGAAGTAAATCAGCACATTAGAATGCTTTAAGAATCACGCGATACTGAAAATTCAGCTTTGATCACCGGAATAAATTACATTTTAAAAGATATTCAAAAAGAAAACTTTTATTTCACAAAAATACTGTTTTAAAAATCTTTTTAAATAAATGCAACCTTGGTGAACAAAAAATACTTCTTTTACAATCGTTTAAAAAATTCCCACTGACCTCAACGTCTTGCACAGTAGTACAAGAAATTTCACGCAATTATTTAACAACATTTTTAATCACTCGCATGCCTCAATCCAAAGATAAGCTATTTTGGACTAATGTTTTTTGTGCTCTATTTTAGCAAACTTTTTTTTTTATGTGAAATGACAGAAAGTATTAAAAACTGAATAAGTTCCAAATCGCATTAGACAAATATGCAAAACAGCAAAAGTTTGAAATTGCAGTTTTTCCTGAAAGAACACGTGACATGATGCATACTTGCACACATTTAGAATGTTTAAATTCATTATGTAATGCACATATTACAGGTTTTTAAAACTAAGCCCTACAATTTACAACCTTCTACCCTCAGGTCTTGACGTCACTTGCAAATAGGTGTATTGATTCAATGAAAATATTCAGAAGCATGCATCTCCTGAATGTGCTTAGCAGAAGGTTCCTGGCGGTCAGCAGAAAGAATCGGGAGCGTTTTGTCCCTGTGATAAATGGAGCGCTCTGACAGGTCACTTCTCCCCCCCTCAACCCTCCCTGAACGCCACAATTTGTTCCCCACAGAGGGCGGGAGACGAATCTCTGCGGGTGACAGATTTATTGGTATCCACATGAGGCAAAACACCTCAAAGTCCCTGTAAAGGCCCCGGACCACTGCGGAGAGAGATTGAACCCCCATTTATATCCAGTTGAATTCCAGTAAAATATGTTTCATCAGCGTCGCCCCGAAGACCTGGAAACCTGGATTTCGTGAAGAACAACATTTATTTTCACACACTATGGCAACAAAGACATTTCAATAGACTATTAAATAAAAATTTGCTGAATATTTACTCACCTTTAATCCATTGAAGATGTAGATGAGTTAGTTTCTTCATCAGAAATTTGGAGAAATTCAGCATTACATCACCTACTCATCAATGGATGCTCTGCAGTGAATGGGTGCCGTCAGAATGAGAGACAAAACAGCTGATAAAAACATTAATCCACAACTCCAGTTCATCGGTTAATGTCTTCTGAGAGGAATGGCTGCATGTTTGTAAGAAACAAATCCATTATTATGGTCTTTTAACTTTAAACCATTGCTTCTGTCCAAAATATCCATAATCCATAATAGTCCATAATAACACTTCTTCTAGTGAAAATGTTAAACTCTCGTTGTCCTCTCACATTAAAATTCACCGCATATTTGTGACCCTGGAACACAAAACCAGTCATAAGTGTCAATACATGACAATAAATGACTAAATATGCTTTCCATTAATGTATGGTTTGTTTAACAGAACAATATTTGTCCGAGAATCTAAATTCAGTTTTGAAGTATTTATGGTAGGAAATGTACAAAATATCATCAAGGAACAATGATTTTTAGCTAATAGAAAGAAAAACAGATCATTTTGACCCGTACAATGAATTTTTGGCTATTGAATATACCCCAGCGACTTAAGACTGGTTTTGTGATCCAGGGTCACATTTGTTTTGGACTATGACTGTTTTGGATGGTTTTCACTTGTCGGTGCTTGCATATTTCTCTTCTGATTCAGACGATACTAGTTTTTCCCCCGGAGAAAGAAACATTTGTTGATGTGATGTATTGCTGAATTTCACCAAACCTGTAGAGACTCATCTGCATCTTGGACGGAAAGGGCAAGTACGTTTTCAGCAAATTTTCACCTTTGTGAGAACGTTCCCTTTAAAATATTCATGCCTCCATAAGGTGTCAACAGCACGGTTTTCCTGATGTGGAGGATTTCAGGAGCTGGAAGTGATTTTTATTGGGCGCTGGTGCACAAAACATGAATCAGGGGCCGTTTTTTGTGTGCGACAACCCACTTCTGAGTTCACAGGTGTCCCGGCCACAGAATCCACCTCAGAGAATGGCTCTAATTAATAGCCGTGCGGCTCTCTCGGAGAGAAAGGACATGGGTGGTCCACTTTGTGTTACCTCAATCTGTTCCCACCAGCCGTGCTGCTCCGAAAATATACAACGATTTGGACCAGGTTACCCGAGTCTGCCAAGCATCACCCTTTAAGCCCAATTTACATTCGGGACCCCTGAAATACTCAGTCCAAACTTCCGTCAGAACCCAGACTTCTTCGTGGAGACCACATCTCAATCTGCTGTCAGGAACCAAATCTGAGGGAGGGGAAAATGTGATTGTTTTCTTCACAGGCCCAAATTGAAGACGCATGTTTGATTCGGGAAGCCTTCCAGATCTAGACGTATGGGTCGGCTGCCAAACAGGAAGAAGAGGCTGTAGAGAGAAGGAAGAAATAAGAGCGATCTTTCGATGCAATGCTTTGCCTTCTCGAGCCAAAACAAATACAATCTCATGGACCTTAATGACATGATGTCAATACTGTGGCTCTTCAGAATGAAGAGTCGAGAACATGATACGCTTTACTTCAAATAAGCATTTGGGGTTTCTGTCAGAGCCAATTGGAAAATGACTATTTTTTGTTTACAAGTACATGTTCCTCTGCACGTTATGTTTGAAAAGAGATTCAGATCATTTCATCTGCTTGAAATGTATGTGATTACTCTCAGAAAAACCTTTTAGATACTAATGTGTGCGCTTGAGGTACCACAGTACCTTTAATGTACCAATATGGACTTTTTAGGTACAAATGTGCACTTTTTGAAAATTTACCACTCCTGTGACAGCTTGTACAGTACCTTGTTTTCTGAGAGAAAACTGCCTATTTAAGGAATATACTAGGTTCAGTACTAGTTGAGCTTAATCGAAAACATGAGACGCAATGCTGATTATAACAAAAAATTATTGACTAATTTACAATAGAAGTGAATAAGGCTAACTTGTAAACATTTAAATACTCAATACACGGTTGTGCTTCTGAATATTTGTGCACATTCTTTGATAAATAGAAAGCTGAAATGAACAGCATTTATTTGAAATCAAAATTGTTTGTAACTATTATAAAATACCTTGACTGCGACTTTTGATCCATTTTATTTGTAGTATGTCACAGTTACAAGAAATATACTCACAATTATAGTAAATAAAGGAAAACAGAATGTTTAAAAGATGCGAAATGCTGTGCAACTGGACTTTTACAGCTCCCATATAAGATTTAACTAAGAGGGTGTCAGTAATCCAAATAAAGACTTTTTGATATCTTTGGAGCCCAGGTGTTGCTGACTTTGCTACGTTGTCTACTAATATTTTTTTTGGTCGAGCACCCTTTTCAGATTGATGTGCGTCTTTTTGGTTCATTAATCCTGCTTGTTAGCATGCTAACAATAAACGAAACAATTAAAATAAATGCGAACGTTTATCCTAAAACTGTACGTCACATAGCATTGTGCGCATTGAACTTTTACCATTTTTAAAAATACATTACAAATTACAAATTTGAAGTCTTTACAAAATTGGTTACTAACCTTTTCTGTGTGACACTATCCAATATTACAACTGTACTATTAGAACACTGGCATAAATCCTAAAAAGACTGTAAAATATTAAGTTAAACAGCTTTCTAACAGTGTAAACGCTTTTATGAAATCATAATCTTCACATTCATGCTTGTAGGGCTTCCAAAAATTGGTCTCATTCACTTCCATTGTAAGCACCCTTTTTTTTTTTTGCCATAATCAACATTATGACACAAATGCTGTCAACTTAAACCTGGAATAGTCCTTGAACTGTTATTGAAACCATTAGGAAACCAAATTTTGTACTTCCCTACAGTGCACAAACACTTCTATTCATAACTTACAGCTGTTAACACCTCTCGTAATGAGCAAACGGCCCTGCCCCGAGACAAACACCAGACATCGTGATGTATCTCAACATCTCCCCTGTGTCTCAGAGGTTTACAGTAAGCGCTGTGATGCAAATCTCTCAGGACTCTCCCGTCCCAAAAAACCTCCCAGCCAGAGACATGTTATTCTAATGGGTTAATGATCGGCTCTCAAGTTAGAGTGCCATTAAACACAGGGCAAACTGTATCTCTTTCTGTCTAACACACACACACGGACTCAATTTACCCTGGGAAGAGTGTAGAGGGCTAATTGATGAAGATTCTTCTCTATCAAAATGGCCCACCACCATAAATGCCATTCCAGTGTGTCGCGCTGTTCAAACAGTGGCCCTGTGTTAATGGTTAGGTAGAAGTATTTGCTCTGCATTAGTCTGTACCTGAGCCGGCACAATAGCGACCCTTGATGATAGAGGAAGCAGACAAAAAGAGGATGACTAAATGGGTCTGAGTGCTACACAAAGTCTTGTCCCTCAGGAAAAGGTCAGCAAACACTTCAGTAGGTTAGACACCAATCATTCCTGATGGAAAGATTGAGAATACCGCTTTCTTTTGCTTTAATTCACAAATGCGGTACAAGAAGTGCAGTGATATAATATATATATGCAGTGATGTAATAAATTAAATTTTATGTGGCAAATAATGGTCTGTCACTAACTAAGGAAGTTTTGAAGATATTTGGCTAAATGGAGTCTGAAATGGATCAAACAAATCCTGGACTGGAGCAAGAAAATGGAATGGAGTTTTTTTGTTTGTTTGTTTTTTTACTGAAGATGCAATGACCAAATTATAACAATTATTAATTGCATATAAATTTAACACTAATTTAATGTTACTGTATTGAAATTTTACTGAATTTTTTGTCAACGCGAACAGAAAATTAGCTTCTCTTTTGAAATTGAACTACTCCTTCTAGATTACTTGCGGGATGCTTTTCGCAATCATTTTAGTATTTTTGCAAATGGAGGAGAGCATGTGTGAAGTTTTGCAAATGCTCTCCTCCATTTTCTGATATAACCTGAATAAGCCCTTCGACAGTTGACTTGAGTGACAGTGCTTTGTGCTGATTGCCCGCTTGAGGTTTTTTATTTTTACATTTTTCTACTTGCTCATTTGCTTTGCAGATTTTATTCACGTCTTTGCATTGATTTTGTATGTAATCTACTAGAGCAAATAATAAAATTCACTTTTGGTGTACAGCCTCCATTACCTTAACCCATATTTAGCCTTTTTTTTTAATTAAAAATAATTTTTAAAACAGGTTAACCATGAATTCATGAAGTGCCAGTTGCTTCCTTGCATTGGAAGATTTTACCAAGGACTGAAGCTATCCGTTTTATAAATTCTTTTTTAAAGCAGTTTACATGTGCTTTAATAGATTCTCAATACAATAAACATGAAGTGCTAACAAGAAACCAAATAATGCACAAATGCGCATTGCGTCCAGCTCCTGAAGCCTCATAAGAGGGTACGTCTTGCCACCTTCGGTGCCTGATGTATTGATCTAGGGCTGTTATGTGCAATTAGCTTTTATTAGACCTTACAGTTGACACAAGCAGATATCATTGAAAATGACAGAATGGATTTACAATATTGGCAGGGCGATAATTGCCCTTCCAGGGCTGCGCAAGTCCTTGGGAGGCAACAAAAAAGGAATATCTTAATGTTTCCCTGATGTGAATGGAGCAGACTTAAGAAGCTTCTAGTAGCTTCCTATCAGTTCTGAGTCATTAGCGGGGTGCTGGATCGGGCTATTGTGAGGGTGTGAGATGAGGCTTTCGTGCACCATCGGCTCGGGTTTTCAGTTCTGCTTTGCTAGGTGAGGGGTGGGGGTACGGAGGGCTATTGCCCCGTGCAGGGGTCAGGTAGAGGCGACTGGGCGGACTGTCAGTAGAGCTCATTCAGCTATGATTTAAAACAAACATGCTGGTGTTCAGCAAATTGAAAAGGATTTGGCCTGTTGAAGTTGAGGGCTTATAAATAGCATTTAAAAGCATATAAAACAAATTTTAGTTTTTTTGTATATTTTTATATTCTATATAAATGCTTTTTGCCTAAATATATTTTTATTTTTGCATTTTTTAAGAGGGAAATTATGGGGGAACATGACTGGAAATGTGAGTCTGATTCAAACCTAAATTTTCCACATGAGCACCAAAGCTCAAAGCCAATGTGTCAACTCAAACTGCCTTCAAATGTCAAAATTATTCAGATATTTACCATGTCAAATGTAAACTGAAAAACAAAACAAAACATGGATTGCGCCTAAATAAATACGAATAAATACACTGACTTGGTCATTGACAACACTCAAGTTTGTGTGTGTGTGTGTGTGTGTGTGTGTGCTGTTAGCAAAAAGACATCATATTATTAAAATTAGCAAAAACTGATATTAACAAATATTTCTCTGGATTTCCATTATGTGCACCAAAACACAATGTGTCAGCTCAAAAATATTTCAAATGTGAGAATTATTAATTCACCATGTCAAACATACACCAAAAAACAAAACATTAACGGAGCATAAAAATACATGAAAAACATTTTTAGCACATAAAATCTAAAGACACAATTTTTTCTATTTTTATTTTCAAGCAGATTTTTTTTTACAGAAATTGACATTAAAATGTTATTTTAATCTAGCTCTAAATTAGTTCCAGTTATTGGTTGAATTCATGACTGGAAAATGTAAGCCCATTTTGAACCCTAATTTCCCAAATGAGCACCAAAGCTCAACGTGTCAGCTCAAAATGCCTTCCGATGTAAATATTATTATAATATTCACAGTGTCAAACATAAATCACACAAATAGAGTGTAAATACCAACCTGGTATCATAAAAAAGTGTATAAATAGTACGGCAGATAAAAATTTTAAATCATGGCAGTGATACACAAAAATGGACTTTGATGTATATATGGCGTATATATGACACACACGTGTTTGGCGTGCATATATTACATTGTTTTTGCATATACTTGATATACAGTACATCTACCGCACACATTTTTAGCACTTAAAATCTAAAGAATTTTGATTGATTGTAAAATCAAGCTTAGATGTAATTTAATTTAATTTAATACTATTGTTCACTTATCTATTTTATTTTTGGCCACATGCCACTGTTATGAAAAAGAAAAAAGTGAACCCTGATTCGAACCCAGATTTCCCACATGAGCACCAAAGCCCAATGTGTCAGCTTCAAAATGCCTTCAAATGTGCAACTGATTTAAATATTTGTTATAATTTCCACTTCCACACTTAACCTTATGCATTTTCTCATCTGCTCAGTGTTACACGATCCTCATCATCTGCTTTCGACTTTCCAAAAGCATGTGTTTTCATATTCGCAACCACAGCATTGCGCATTTGAGACATCTGTCAGTTCTGATTCCACTCAGGATCAAACCTTGTGTTGTGGTTTAGAAAGTGTCCGAGCGTGTTTTGTTTCCAGCCTCACATGTGCTTTGTTTTGGTTTTTGTGGTGACCGCAAACACCTGACAGAACCGCGAATGCTATTGTTCCACGAAGCTCTTGAAAATAGAAGCATATAGGAAGCAATGAACAATGACTGTTGCTTGACCCGCTAATGGATCTAGCAGCTTGTTTTCTCTTTTTTTTCTCGTCCTCCTCCAGAAAAGACAAGGAGAGAAACCCAAGAAAACATATGGGGTTTAATTAAACGCGGACAGGATGGATCTGATCGGATGGGCGCTGGGAACACGCGAGCTACGGTGCAGGAATGCTAATGCAAACAC